>CM064493.1:5262908-5405901 GCA_032716605.1 Paralithodes platypus | reverse complement strand
ACCATATATCCTTTCTAAGCTTCATAAGATCTTCCAAATGTAGCGGAAATTAAAGAAAGAAAGACGTCACCGGTACTGAAAAGGTTAATATTATCTCCGTAGTTTTATGTAGGTTAGTATGTTCGGGGTTTGGAGTCACTTCATTGTATGGTTAAATATTTTTACCGAATAGATTAAAATCCTCACTGAATGGATCAAAATCATTACTAAAGAAATCAAAATCGTTACCGAATGAGGTTAAAATCTTTATTAAATGGGTGTGAAAATTAAATCTTCATTAAATGGATCTAAATCTTCTTGAAATGGATCAAAATCTGTATTGTGTGTATTTACATCTTTATTGCATGAGTTGAAATTGTCATCGAATGGGTTGAAATCTTCATTACAATGGTTGAAATTGTCATTAAATGGGCTGAAATCGTTATTGCATCGGTTGAAATTGTCATTAAATGCGTCAAAACCTATACGCTAGGGTTGAAATCGTCATTAACGGGTCAAAATCGTCATTAATGGGATAAAGTTTTTATCCCATGAGACGATCCCTTCCTTGTCCAAGTTACTCTTACCACCTACACTTGTAACGGGGGGGGGGGGGGGGGGGGGAAGGGTATCTCTCCTTCTCCATCAACTTCCCTTCTTCTGCTGCCAACAAGAGAGAGAGAGGGTAAGACAGAAAAAGATAGATTAAGCTGCGAAGGTGGAAAATAGGTACTCAAGGATAGAAAGGAAGAGATGACGACAAACCCGTTATTGCATTCTAATTAACGAGAGGACAACCCTGTTTGGTTGACCCACATCCAACATCCTTCGAGGAAGGGGAAAGGCTGCAACTCCGACACGATGATAAGACCAAAGAACCACAAAAACCCCACTGAGACCTAGCATATTCTCTACTTTCTAGATATCACATAAGGATGTTTTTGGGAACGGTAATTCATTCGAATTATTTGATCGCCCACCTTCAGGTGAACTGGCCGTCCCCATGGTTTTCTTATTCTTTATGCAATCGTGATTCCTGCTCATTATTCAGGTACATTAGGACAGTAGGATAAATCGGAGGCTAGCAAAGACCAATCAGAACTTCACCTTCAATGTTGGCTGACAAGACTTTAACTCTCGGTTAGGCTACTGGTACTACTCTTAGACCAATTTAATACTGACAGCTCCGATTTACCATCCTGACAACACATTTAGATCCAAATAGGTACGGGAGGATAGATACAAACATATTGCAGTAATCTTAAGCTTGATATTAATATTTAAGGAACATTTTACCGTTTACAACTCTTAACATTGGTACCGTATGGTCCGTATCTAATTATCTCTATACCATTAACCTGGGACCAATCCCTTTCCGTACTGGGACAGTCTCTTAACCTAGGAGTAGGACTCAAATATTGCTGTCTGTATCCACCCCATTCCTCTCAGTATTATACATCCCAATTCCACTAGATACCGGTATCGGCCAGGCTTGCCTTTACGTCTCTTCGGCCTACCGTATCCTGGGGTATAGGGGGTAATCATACATCATCCTGCGGTCCTTGAACCCTCGTACAGTACACAAGTTCAGCATCCTGCACTCAGCCAATGGGAGGGGTGAATTTCCGATTCTCCGCCATCAGCAATTCAGCATCACATCGACTCCGTACCAAACTGGTTCCCTGGTAAGTCGAATACATTCTTAACCCACGGTTGACATATAGCTAACTCTTAATAATGGGGTTAATCAATATCCTAATTACGGTACACAGTAATACTAAAACAAATACATATAAAAAATATAGGTTAATATAAACATATAAAAATACATGGATTCCTATTAATGTATAAAAATAGATGAGCTAATATAAGTACAGAAATACAATGACAGATCAAATTATGACATTACAGTACTGTACCGAAATAATCTCTTAAGGCATCCAAAGATCCTCTCATTAAGTACAGGTACATATGTTACTCAGCAGTACTCTACACACAATTGGGAATACATAATTACACAGCATATCTATGGAGTCAAATCAATACAATAATGGCATAAATCAAAGGTAATTGTCATGGTCAAACTTAACAGGTTGGACTGCTCAATGCGGAGGGTGCTATACAAGGCTCAAACAAAGCTAAACGTTAATTCTACTGTAACTCGAGTAACTTATCCCCTGAAATCAGCTGCCCAGAATCTCACTACAGCGTTCCATCCCTTGCAAGGCAACTCTGTTCATTAGACCATGTCAAACATAATTATATCATAGCAATCAATATTCATAATACACTCTAAATGCACAATAATTAATAATAGCCTACTGTACTTCCAATTAGGTGAAAGTTAGGTAGCCCAATTCAAAATGTAAAATCATATAACCTACCATAATAATTCAGCAAGTACCCATACCTATACGGCCTTTTCACAAGTTAACTTTAAGTAACAATAGGTAAGTACAAATAATCATCTGAAATAAACCCGACCCAATGGGGGTCCGAAATTTGACGGTACTGGGGTTGGGAAATGAGGACCTCTAAATCAAGATAACAAGTAACTCTTTACACTATAAGCCAGTAAAAACATTTAAAATTAACAATAACCAGGCCTAGGAGACGTTAGTTATAAATACTTATCTGAATAGGCCTAACTTTGGAACGTCGGAGACACGAAAGGTAAACAAAACTCAAGGACACGATCTCAAACGAATGTCCTTTCCTGATTTACACGTTAAAATACAATCATATTTACCAAAATGCATGGTTTTATAAACCCAAAGTAATGAACAAGTTCTAAACATACAATACAACTGCTACATTAGTAATTTACTCAACCTGGTCGTCTCTCCGAAATGCGAGATGGTCTAAATCCTAAAATGAAACTGAACTGAACTGCTTCAAAAGCATTTTAATCAACTTCGTCCTCAATTCTACTCTTAACTGGTGTTCTCGCACTACCTCAGGATTATGTAAAACGGTGAAAGACAAACTAGCAATTTAGACTAGCCTAAGTTTGGTCGGGAATTATGGAAAAACACAAGAATTGGAAGGCCATCAAATGGCGTCCCTCTGACTGAAATTATTACACACGAAGTTAATTTGACGTTAATTTGGAATAACAAAGTCTAAAATATCAGAATAACACTTAGCAAAGGTGCACAGACTAAGTTTTACTGAACACAATGATAATGGGGGAATTTGAATGGTTGTAGGCACTTGGCAGGTGAGGGGTGCCTGTCGACCAACCCGATGGTAGGCTCGAGTTCACGAATTTGTCAATCACAGCAATACCTCCTACATTACACATCTAGTACTTACTTAACTGAATAAGCAATACCTTATAACACTATAAACCTTAATTACGAACCTCTGAATGGAGGGAAAGGAAGCCTAAGTCCGGAGAAGAAGCGGGGAATGATGACAGAGACTGGGGGTTAGGTAGGTGTCTCTCTCGTAGGCCTGGGGTCACGACAGTGAGGAACCGAGGGCCAGTGCCAGGGATCCCGCCAAAAAAGGGGAGGGTGACCACAAAGGGTGGCGTCGCTTGGGTAGGAATTGGCGGTCTTTTTACACAAGGGGGCATTACTCTAAATTCGAAAAGGAAGGATTTTTCCAGGGAATAACAAAAAGGGGGTAAAAGGATAAATTAGGTGAAATGCTGGGTGTGAAGGGAATTCATGGTCTCCTGAAAAATCCCCAGGCTACCTTTAGGATCAACTTTTCCTGGTACCTGGCGCGGGGTACGAACCTCTGAAGGGAATTTAACCCCCCTAAAAACCCACAGGTTTTGAGATGCCTTGGGTGGGGTTCGAACCCTGGTTAGTGACCCAACCATCACCACCACGCCCGCGCGCTAACCCACTGTACTACCACGGACGTACTAAAAGTATAGCAACCTTAGTCCGATTTTTAAGAACCAGGTGATAGTCTCGTGGTGTTATCACGTGATGAGTTTATTGGACTTACCATCTACGACTATTTTACGCTATACTTGACGTCAACTCGGGTTAGTATTATTGTGGGTGCGGGACATTTTCGAGGGCATTACATTACATCCTTCTTTAACTGGGCTAGTCCCTAGCCTATTTTAAGGTCGTAAGGTATCGTAGCTGTATTACCTCAGCAATCTCAATATTGTTGGTATAGGGTTCGTGTGACGGGTGCTCCACGTAGCTACCTGGTCACGTTCCCTAGCTGCCACCAATGAAATGCTGGGTGTGAAGGGAATTTGGCATTTATCCTGAACTACCGCTGGGCTAATGATGGTGGGGGATTGACTGGCGAGCAGGTGCTTGGTACTTATAAGGGGGGCAAGGTCACTTGGTGGGGGTCACGCGTGAGGGGGGAATTAACGGCGCGTGTCAGAGGATCAGTGGGGCGCGGTGTGAGGGGGTTAGAAAACGGGATTTGGTGGAGGGACTGCGGAGGGTTGGTGGGGGGAGCGTTGTCGGTGGCAGTAACGGTTTGTTTAGAGGTTATCTGGGGTTCGTGGGTGTGTCTGGCATGAGGGGGTGAGTCAAGTGTGGGGTTTTGAGGGTTATTAGGTGTGTGGATTGTGTGGGGGTGGAAGGGAGCTACTGACGAAAAACTGTCACAAGGGGGATTGGGGGGGGGTGGTGGAATAGCTGGGCATTTCTGGGGGCATGGTGGGAACATTGTCCCTCGGTCGGCACGCGTGAGGGGGGGATTAACGGTGCGTGCGGGCGGTTCAGAAGGGTGCGAGGTGAGCGAGTTAGAAAACGGGATTTGCTGGGGGGACTGCGGAGGGTTGGTGGGGAAAAAGTTAGGTGTAGAACATGGGTTATTGGTGTAGGACTGGTGTATTGATTTGGGGTTGTTACATTTCTGGGGGCTTGGGGGAAACATTGGTGGGTACTATGGTCGGCATTTTCTCTGGAAACATGTGTACATAAACATTGGATAGAATTAGGGTTACATATATCAGAGTCTGTCCTGAAAACATGGGAGGATTTATTCTGGACAGAGTTACGAGAATTGAGGGGATTACCGAGGGGGAGTTGCTTGGACTTGTCTTCTTTCGTTTGTTGAGGCATTTTTTTACTGAATTGAGTGAGGTTTTGAGAGATCTCGGGGCAAGGGGAGGTTTTAGGAGTAACCTTAGTGCTAGCTGCAACTTGGTAACCCTGAATCAGGTTTTGTTGAGGGGGAGGTTGTTTTTTCTTTTGGGGAATGGGTTTCTGCGTGATTGGTTTGTCAGAGGCTTTGGGCTGGAATTGTTTTTGAATGAGATCAGCCTTTGGCCGCAGTCAATCTGGGCCTCTAGTTTTTGAAGGAGGTCAAGTCCAAGGAAACCATCATAATGTTTACAGTTGGAGGAAAATACTGTAAATGTGTGATAACAACGAGCATGGGGCGCCAGTGGTTACTGATAGGGGTAAAGTGTCTCCTAGGAGATTTAAGTAAGTATCAGCAGCTGAGATGAGTTCTGTTTTGGTGTTTAACAAGGGGCCAAATCGGGGGGGATGTTTTTCATAGTAAGATTTGAACAAACATGACTTGGCAGCTCCCGTGTCGATTAGCAAGCGGACAGGAATGTCCTTGATTTTGGCCATGTAATAAATGGGGGCAGTGCGACTAGTTATGGCGTCCCCCGCCGAGCCCATCGTGGGGGGGGGATACTTTAAAAATCCTGGGGGTCGGTATCTACCTCTTCCAGGGATTCCTCGGTATCGTCTGAGGTCATGGTATGGGGGGCAATTTCTTCCTCTTGTCCCCACTCCTCTTCATTTACAGAAATGCGAGGAGTAGAGGGGCGAGGTTTGGCAGAGTCACGAATTTGATGGAGGGCACACTGAGCATTACAGGCAGGGAAATCATAGGGGTTGATAATGACTAAGGTAGGGTTTTACTTTGGTAGGTGTTGTAGTTGCTGTTCCGGTTGAAGATTCTGCGTGGCTGGGACGGTTGGAACCGGGGTCTACTGGGTTGGGGCTTGCCGGAAGGGTAGGTGGGTCTGTTGTTGAAAGATGAGGCTGGGTAGGCATTCTTGGGGTTTTGGTGGTTGGTTTGCTGCGGGTGCGTGGGAAACCTCTTGATTGCAGCGATTTGGGTGGTGCTTCTGTGCGCACCGCCAAAATACGTCGGATCGTGATGAGATCTTTTTTGTATCCGACGAAATCGTGCACCGGAAATGGTCTTTTACTGCTGAGGGCAATATCGACACAAGGTTGACCAGAATTTGCTGTTCTTGTTGGATTTTGGTCAACGTGGGGAAAGAATTTTTTATGTGTTGGGCAAGCTTACTGACTGTGGCATCTAGATCGCCTTCGAATTTCGTGTCTAGGATACGGGTGTGGGCCACGAAAACGCCCAACGAAGGTTTAATGGCTTCTATCACTATTGTGCGAAATTCGTTCCAGGTGAGATCAGGGCGCACTTGATAGGCCACCAGGGAAACGGCTTTTCCCAGGTGTGGTAATGTTACGGCTATTTTATGTGCGTCCGTGGTATAAGTAATGTCAAGTAAGGGTTTCACTATGTCCATGAATACTTCGATCCCATAATTTGTTTCATCATAATTTGGGATGAAAACGTGGTTAGGTTGCGCCATGATGTTCTCGTGTTCTAGCTGTTCCAAACTTGCAATGTAATGCAACCTTTTATCCGAATCAAGAACCACCGCTGCCGCCAATGTTATGCTGGGTGTGAAGGGAATTCATGGTCTCCTGAAATATCCCCAGGCTACCTTTAGGATCAACTTTTCCTGGTACCTGGCGCGGGGTACGAACCTCTGAAGGGAATTTAACCCCCCTAAAAACCCACAGGTTTTGAGATGCCTTGGGTGGGGTTCGAACCCGGGTTAGTGACCCAACCATCACCACCAGGCCCGCGCGCTAACCCACTGTACTACCACGGACGTACTAAAAGTATAGCAACCTTAGTCCGATTTTTAAGAACCAGGTGATAGTCTCGTGGTGTTATCACGTGATGAGTTTATTGGACTTACCATCTACGACTATTTTACGCTATACCTGACGTCAACTCGGGTTAGTATTATTGTGGGTGCGGGACATTTTCGAGGGCATTACATTAGGCTTGAAAGTATTTTAGATAGATTTGAGAATATTAGTTCTCCTCCTGATCTAGGCTAATTCCCTCTTTACATAGACAAGGGTTACTTAACCCTTCTTAAACGATACATTTCCCTTAAATATAGGGAAGAGTGAATGAAGGGGAAAAAGTCTTACAGTTAAGTCAAACCTTACAACATATACCAAAAGGGAAAGTACAATTTCTTCCCGTTACACAGCTCTACCTTTTCTTTAAAGACTTTTTACCTCATTCACTCTTCCATCAACATAAACATTATACAGTTACCAATTAATCCAGCCTTAACTTATTACAGCAGAATTTCTGATCCACCTGGCATCTTACCATGCCCAGAGCTCGCAATCTATACCCAACGTCTTAGAATCTGACACATTACTGTACTGTACTCTGCCTGTGGGGCGTCCCTTCCTTCATCAACAAATCACTATACCACTATAAAGTGTCCCTCCTTTTCAGGAGAGTGCCAACCAGGCACTATCTTGTCCCCGTAGAGACAGCCTCTCTCCACCCCTTTATTGCTTGGAAAACCCCAGGAGACCAGACTAGAGAGCAGCGTGGACGCCCGTATCGTGGGAGTCCCTTCACACTCTGTGCGCTGGCTGAGCCTCGGGACGAAAGGAGTATAACCCCAGTCAACCATAAAGGTACTCAGAGCCAACAGCACGTCCTGATGGGAACGCCACCACCCTAGTCCCAATCACCTGTATGACGTTCTACATAACCTAGGCAGCTACGTCTCTTAAAGTTTCGCTGCACGGGGGTTTGACCGGAAAGATTAATTAACCATGCGGGGGCCACAGGGGAGTACACAACAAGACGACCACAACAGGGACTCTACGGTACACTCTAACAAGATTCTATATAACGCCGGGCCGGCTGACGGGCTCTGGGTGCTAAAATCTCAGGTTGATAGTCTTCCTCAACCGGCATTTCAACTTGCTCTACCTGCCAAAACTCCTCACCCACGAACGGTTTCACTTTCTCTGCAGCCCTTTTCATAAACACACCCGTATAGGGATTTACTAGCTTATACGCAGCCCCGTCTCGGACTACTTCCGTGACTCTAAAGGGACCTACCCACTTTGCGTTCAACTTTTGGCTAGTCCCGGGTAGTGGATTCTCGTTCCTGATCCATACCATGTCGTCCACATTGACCTTTTCATTCCGGCGGTTCCGATTAGCCACGTCTCTAAACTTCCTGGCCATGGTCAGTGAGGTCTGTTCCAGGACCTCTTTCGCGACGGACATAGCCTCTTGGCGTTCCTCATTCCTCCTGACTAAAACGTCTTGCACCTCGTGCCTTCGTTCTGGATCAGGATTCTCCATCTTGGACAGGAAAGAAGGATAATTGATAGACAACTAATAACCGGAAAACACTAACCACCGCTATCTCAACTTTGCGGTTCCTTCACAGTCACTGGGACTCTTGCTGGTATCTGCTGAACTTAAAGATTCCCTGAAATATTACACTAACCGTATTGAAATGTGGTAGCATGGCCAATACTGTTTGTGGTAACTATTTCACGGGTTGGTAGCGTGAAAAATGACAACTGCAACGCACTGATTCTAAACACCCGAGCGAAAGTGTAAGAACCAGTACTGTACAGTCTCTTCTACGGGGGGTACGGGATTAATTCAGGAGCCCTGAACGGAACAGGAGCATTGTCAAGCCATGGACTCCTAAAGAAATCGCACCGCTGCACACCACTGTAACGGGGGGGGGGGGGGGGGGGATGGGAAGGGGGGGGATCTCTCTTTCTTTATCAACTTCCCTTCTTCTGCTGCCAACAAGAGAGAGAGAGGATAAGACAGAAAAAGATAGATTAGATTAAGCTGCGAAGGTGGAAAATAGGTACTCAAGGATAGAAAGGAAGAGATGACGACAAACCCGTTATTGCATTCTAATTAACGAGAGGACAACCCTGTTTGGTTGACCCACATCCAACATCCTTCGAGGAAGGGGAAAGGCTGCAACTCCGACACGATGATAAGACCAAAGAACCACCAAAAACCCCACTGAGACCTAGCATATTCTCTACTTTCTAGATATCACATAAGGATGTTTTTGGGAACGGTAATTCATTCGAATTATTTGATCGCCCACCTTCAGGTGAACTGGCCGTCCCCATGGTTTTCTTATTCTTTATGCAATCGTGATTCCTGCTCATTATTCAGGTACATTAGGACAGTAGGATAAATCGGAGGCTAGCAAAGACCAATCAAGAACTTCACCTTCAATGTTGGCTGACAAGACTTTAACTCTCGGTTAGGCTACTGGTACTACTCTTAGACCAATTTAATACTGACAGCTCCGATTTACCATCCTGACAACACATTTAGATCCAAATAGGTACGGGAGGATAGATACAAACATATTGCAGTAATCTTAAGCTTGATATTAATATTTAAGGAACATTTTACCGTTTACAACTCTTAACATTGGTACTGTATGGTCCGTATCTAATTATCTCTATACCATTAACCTGGGACCAATCCCTTTCCGTACTGGGAAAGTCTCTTAACCTAGGAGTAGGACTCGAATATTGCTGTCTGTATCCACCCCATTCCTCTCAGTATTATACATCCCAATTCCACTAGATACCGGTATCGGCCAGGCTTGCCTTTACGTCTCTTCGGCCTACTGTATCCTGGGGTATAGGGGGTAATCATACATCATCCTGCGGTCCTTGAACCCTCGTACAGTACACAAGTTCAGCATCCTGCACTCAGCCAATGGGAGGGGTGAATCTCCGATTCTCCGCCATCAGCAATTCAGCATCACATCGACTCCGTCCCAAACTGGTTCCCTGGTAAGTCGAATACATTCTTAACCCACGGTTGACATATAGCTAACTCTTAACCTGACAAGCGCGATATAGACGTAGGTGCTAGGGTAGTTATTTGTGCATTTCTAGCCCTGGATTCTGACAGAATTCGTTATATTTACAATATAAACCATTATTTGTTTTCGGTATGCTTTTATTTTACATATATGATGTATATATGAACCTTCAAGAGTGCTAAAATAAGTGGGAAAAGCATTTGGGTGGTGAAAAACGAAGATATTGGCCACCCGGTCATAATCTCAGGCGAGAGAGAGAGACAGGCAGCCTCCCCCTCTCGCTGTCTGGGAGTCAACTGAGAAGAGCGGGGCGGTGTGTGCCGGTGTCTGGGTGTTGCATAACGATCTTTTATGCAACCCACTTGTGCTACATTATCGCGGGAGAGAAAAATAACCGATAAATGATGATAATAAGAGGAAAAAATAGGTGATAATTGAGGAGGGGAGGGAGGGGGGAATAAGGTGGGGAAGGAGGGGAGGGGGGTGGGTGAGATTTACATGGATGAGTACTGGAGGGGAATTATCTCACCTAGAGACAAATTCCTTTGTTTTGATAGGCCCTTTTTTTTTATGGAAGGCTTTTTTTATGGTCCTGCTTCCGTGAGGCCTATCGCGTTCCCTATAGGAAGCCTTCCGTGAGGCCTATCGCGCTTGCCGGGTTAATAATGGGGTTAATCAATATCCTAATTACGGTACACAGTAATACTAAAACAAATACATATAAAAAATATAGGTTAATATAAACATATAAAAATACATGGATTCCTATTAATGTATAAAAATAGATGAGCTAATATAAGTACAGAAATACAATGACAGATCAAATTATGACATTACAGTACTGTACCGAAATAATCTCTTAAGGCATCCAAAGATCCTCTCATTAAGTACAGGTACATATGTTACTCAGCAGTACTCTACACACAATTGGGAATACATAATTACACAGCATATCTATGGAGTCAAATCAATACAGTAATGGCATAAATCAAAGGTAATTGTCATGGTCAAACTTAACAGGTTGGACTGCTCAATGCGGAGGGTGCTATACAAGGCTCAAACAAAGCTAAACGTTAATTCTACTGTAACTCGAGTAACTTATCCCCTGAAATCAGCTGCCCAGAATCTCACTACAGCGTTCCATCCCTTGCAAGGCAACTCTGTTCATTAGACCATGTCAAACATAATTATATCATAGCAATCAATATTCATAATACACTCTAAATGCACAATAATTAATAATAGCCTACTGTACTTCCAATTAGGTGAAAGTTAGGTAGCCCAATTCAAAATGTAAAATCATGTAACCTACCATAATAATTCAGCAAGTACCCATACCTAAACGGCCTTTTCACAAGTTAACTTTAAGTAACAATAGGTAAGAACAAATAATCATCTGAAATAAACCCGACCCAATGGGGGTCCGAAATTTGACGGTACTGGGGTTGGGAAATGAGGACCTCTAAATCAAGATAACAAGTAACTCTTTACACTATAAGCCAGTAAAAACATTTAAAATTAACAATAACCAGGCCTAGGAGACATTAGTTATAAATACTTATCTGAATAGGCCTAACTTTGGAACGTCGGAGACACGAAAGGTAAACAAAACTCAAGGACACGATCTCAAACGAATGTCCTTTCCTGATTTACACGTTAAAATACAATCATATTTACCAAAATGCATGGTTTTATAAACCCAAAGTAATGAACAAGTTCTAAACATACAATACAACTGCTACATTAGTAATTTACTCAACCTGGTCGTCTCTCCGAAATGCGAGATGGTCTAAATCCTAAAATGAAACTGAACTGAACTGCTTCAAAAGCATTTTAATCAACTTCGTCCTCAATTCTACTCTTAACTGGTGTTCTCGCACTACCTCAGGATTATGTAAAACGGTGAAAGACAAACTAGCAATTTAGACTAGCCTAAGTTTGGTCGGGAATTATGGAAAAACACAAGAATTGGAAGGCCATCAAATGGCGTCCCTCTGACTGAAATTATTACACACGAAGTTAATTTGACGTTAATTTGGAATAACAAAGTCTAAAATATCAGAATAACACTTAGCAAAGGTGCACAGACTAAGTTTTACTGAACACAATGATAATGGGGGAATTTGAATGGTTGTAGGCACTTGGCAGGTGAGGGGTGCCTGTCGACCAACCCGATGGTAGGCTCGAGTTCACGAATTTGTCAATCACAGCAATACCTCCTACATTACACATCTAGTACTTACTTAACTGAATAAGCAATACCTTATAACACTATAAACCTTAATTACGAACCTCTGAATGGAGGGAAAGGAAGCCTAAGTCCGGAGAAGAAGCGGGGAATGATGACAGAGACTGGGGGTTAGGTAGGTGTCTCTCTCGTAGGCCTGGGGTCACGACAGTGAGGAACCGAGGGCCAGTGCCAGGGATCCCGCCAAAAAAGGGGAGGGTGACCACAAAGGGTGGCGTCGCTTGGGTAGGAATTGGCGGTCTTTGTACACAAGGGGGCATTACTCTAAATTCGAAAAGGAAGGATTTTTCCAGGGAATAACAAAAAAGGGGGTAAAAGGATAAATTAGGCTTGAAAGTATTTTAGATAGATTTGAGAATATTAGTTCTCCTCCTGATCTAGGCTAATTCCCTCTTTACATAGACAAGGGTTACTTAACCCTTCTTAAACGATACATTTCCCTTAAATATAGGGAAGAGTGAATGAATGGGAAAAAGTCTTACAGTTAAGTCAAACCTTACAACATATACCAAAAGGGAAAGTACAATTTCTTCCCGTTACACACTGCATGGGTTACTCTCACCACCTACACTGCATGGGTTACTCTCACCACGTACAATGCACGGGTTACTCTCACCACCTACACTGCATGGGTTACTCTCACCACCTACACTGCACAGGTTACTCTCACTACCTACACTGCATGGGTTACTCTCACCACCTACACTGCAGGGGTTATTCTCACCACCTACACTGCATGGGTTACTCTCACCACCTACACTGAATGGGTTACTCTCACCACCTAAACTGCATGGGTTACTCTCACCACCTACACTGCACGGGTTACTCTCACCACCTACACTGCATGGGTTACTCTCATCACCTACACTGCATGGGTTACTCTCACCACCTACACTTCATGGGTTACTCTCACCACCTACACTGTACGGGTTACTCTCACCACCTACACTGCATGGGTTACTCTCACCATCTGCGCTGCATGGGTTGCTCTCACCATCTGCGCTGCATGGGTTACTCTCACTGTCTGCGCTGCATGGGTTACTCACACCGTCTACACTGCATGGGTTACTCTCACCGTCTGCGCTGCATGGGTCGCTCTCACCGTCTACGCTGCATGGGTTACTCTCACCGTCTGCGCTGCATGGGTTGCTCTCAACCTCTACACTGCATGGGTTGCTCTCACCATCTACGTTGCATGGGTTACTCTCACCGCCCACACTGCATGGGTTACTCTCACCATCTACGCTGCAGGGGTTGCTCTCACCGTCTGCGCTGCATGGGTTACTATCACCGTCTACACTGCATGGGTTACTCTCACCGTCTGCGCTGCATGGGTTACTCTCACCGTCTGCGCTGCATGGGTTACTCTCACCGTCTACGCCGCATGGGTTACTCTCACCGTCTGTGCCGCATGGGTTACTCTCACCGTCTGCGCTGCATGGGTTACTCTCACCGTCTGCGCTGCATGGGTTACTCTCACCGTTTGCGCTGCATGGGTTACTCTCACCGTCTGCGCTGCATGGGTTACTCTCACCGTCTGAACTGCATGGGTTTTCACTCTCATCAATTAACGGATCACAATCTTCATTGTACGTGTTGACAATACACTTTTTAAGGGTCCGGCACCCCAATTTCAGTTTAAATTGCACGAGATGAGAATCGTGCGGGAGGGTCACTTGCAAGCTTGGCTTAAACTTATATTTTAAATATTTTTCTTCCGGACCGTGGGGCTGTGTTTGAAGTTCCCAGTCATTATCGTTTAAGCCATTTTTAACCTGCGTTTTGAATTTTCGATTTGAAATAAAATTTAACCACTTTCTTTTAGGGGTTTGAATCTTTATTTTAAGGTTATATGGATAGGTCATCACAGATGTCAACTGTGGCAAGCTGTATCTTAGTTCAGATACATGCATTACAGTTTTAGCTGAAAAGCGCATGAAGTGTTTTACCTCCATTTATTAAATTTAACACCTTATTAGCGGGCTAGCGGTCTATTTATATGTACCGCCCAGCGGGGTGTTTTTAGCCCAAATAGGGCTGTTTACGTGATCATGTTCATGCCTAAATAAGACCCAGAGCGTAAAACAAGTATCTATCCCTGAAAGGGCATAAACAGAGCTTTCCAATGACACCATAACGATCCTTTTATGACAGCTAGTTTTCTTGCAACAACCGCGCAACACGAGTGCAAAAAGCATGTAATTCGGTACTTTCCCCATACAATTCAGTATGTAGCGAGTGAGAAGGTGGGATTCGTGTCAGTAGGTTCGCCGCGGTGGTCTGGAGCAGTCATACGCTCGATCGCTACTCTCCTGCCACCACTTGTCTCTCTCTCTCAGCAACATTACGTGCTGAAATTGCCACACGACCTATGTCGCGCGCCGCCAGATAGTCCAGATTTATTATACTCGACTTATGTTGCGCGCCGCTAGTTAAGGGTTAAAGGTATATATATTTGGTTTAACCTCTGAAGTGCGCATGGGGGTAATTGGAAACGTCCCCCTGTGCTGACGTATTTGAGGTGTTTCCGTCACTAAAATATTCATTGTGCCATTAATATCATTAATACTTATCCATATGCGCCTATTATGGGTTGATTATGAAGGTATTAACCTGAAACAACAATAAAACGAGTGAAAACAGCGTTTGGATGGTCAAAATCGGAGATATAGCCCGCGAGTTGTATAATGTATGGGTGAGGCAAACTGCTTTCCCGCCAATTTCCCCCAAGGCCACTGAGACACAGTCGATCGATACTCTCTCTCTCTCTCTTGCACTCTCTTGCCATCAGTGATGACAACACCCTGCTTGCAACTCGCTAATGTTAGCACGAAAATATACCTCAGAATAAGGGAATAACAGGGAAAATAGGTGATAACTGAAGGAGAGGAGGAAAGTGGGGAAGGAGGGGAGGTAGAGGACTGAGATTTTGCATGGCCCAGGGGCCACCAATTTTTTTTTTTTTTTTTTTTTTGAGATGTCAAAAGTTGATTTTTTTTTCACTCACTCATAAGAGTCTCCCCGCAGTCCGCCGGGGGAACTCTTAAGAGTCTCCCTGCAGTTCCCGGGTTAAAGAAATATCTTATAAGCGATGAGCTTTCGTAATTATTCACGATCTATATACGAAATTGAAGTAGAATGCACTTAAACTTCTATTAATTTACCAAGGAAGTTGAAGATTGACGCAAATTTAACACACCAAGAAGTGATGAACAACTGCCTCCAGAAAGACCAAGCACTTGCATCTTGGTAAAATATCGACATGTATGCACATTTCTAATTGAATTGAACATTTGATCTTGTTATATTATTAAACATATTACATTCATGATATATATATATATATATATATATATATATTATACATATATATATATATATATATATATAATATATATATATATATATAATATATATAATATATATTATTATATATAATATATATATATATATTATATATATATATATATATATATATATATATATATATAAATACAGGCCTATATATTGATATAATGCATGAGTAATCTGACAATGTGCCTATTTGATTCATGTATATATTATATTCAAGTGAAAGAATATCTTGGGCCTAATCAATAGTTTACATTGTGTTTAGATATATTTTGTTCAATCCTTATTTGTGGACAACTGTTGTCATTTCGATACATACAATGCTAGGTATATACACGTGCATTATATGTATTACTATTATTCATATCTAAAGCTTAGCACTTCTAAACTTATACAATTGATGTACATTTTTTAACGCGAATAGAATAGTATAGTTTGCGCTTTAAATGAATCCATATTCTATGACACGCTTTTCTTTAGCCTATAGAAAATTAATAATATTTGGGTAACTAATGTATTTTCTGGGACGCTCGATACTAGCTACACTGATGACATGGATATGTATAATTGCACTCCCATATGAAGATACACAATCACAAATATATACCCATACCATGGGGAGATTGTAGGCACCAATCGAGCAGGGCAGTGCCCAGGGGACGCCACACAGACATATGATAAGTTGCTGGGCAGCTGGAACTCCTAGCTGTTTCATCTGCCTGTCTTCCCCGACTGTTTCTATTTGTGCCTCATTTAATCAGAATAATCTAGATAACTCTCACAAACACCTCCTCCTCTTATTTATTTCACTACTCTTAACAAGCACACCACTCTTCATTTCAACACACCTAAATTACCTCTAACATATCTTGATTTGGGCTCTATATCACTCTTTCAAATATGGGGGGGGGGGACACTTGTTACAGGCTGTTTTGCCTTCCGTCTCCTTCATACACATAGGGGGGGAAAATACACACTCACATACTGTAGATAGGCCATCCAGCTTCATCGTTCCCCAAAGTGTTGGGGCTTGTAAATTTGGGGTGAAGAAATTATAGGAATGAATGGAAGTGGATATTTGTTCGAAAATCCTTGACATTATCCCCCATACCACTTACCTAATAGAGATTATCCCAATTTAGGCTAAAGATAACAGATTTTGAATAATCATATACAATTCATGGCAATACTACTACAGAAGAACAACTCCTTTTTTTTTTTTTTGCTGCGATTTTACTTAAGTAGCGTGTACTTTTTGGGTACCACTACCGTTATCGTCTTCTATTTCATCCAGATTTTTGTGTTTCTTTTTAATGTTTTATTGCACTCGTTTTCATTCGCCGAGAAATATACTGTGATCACATGTATATGTTTATCATGAATTTTTTCCTTCGACATACACATCTTTTTTTATTTTCTACTTTAGTAAGTTTTGTTATTATTCTTTCTGAACATCACTATTTTACCTCCTTTCTTATAGGCCTAATTTAATTATCTCATACTTTCAAAGACGTCTATTTTACTGTCAATGTGTAATTTTTTTTTATTATTGTGTATGTTTCATATTTTAAATTGTCTCTGTTATATAATGATATTATTGTTTTTTCATCAATTAATTTATATATTTCAAAAAAAAAAAATGTTTTAGTGAGTTCTTGTATATTAATTAATTAAAATGTTGGGGTAGTTCAAATAAATAAATTTGTAACTTACTTATATAACGAAAGAAAACGGAGATTATATAGATAACTATTTAATTTCTTACCAGCACACGTTCACACACAACATACATTTTTAAATTCACACACTTACCTTCACATTGACACTCACAAATTTACATCCCTTCATCTACATCGTTCCCCAGAGTATCGGGGCTTGTACTCAGGGGAGAAGCACAAGTAATGTATGCAACTCATGTACAGCATATTGCCTTCATCCAAAGCCACAGCTTCATATATTTTTGCATGGGAAGTTTTATATTCACTAATTGGTGGGTGAGGGAACTTATCCTATGGAAACAAAAGGTTGGAACTGGGTAGAACAGCTAGGTGGTATACTAGTTAAAACCTGGCTGTGAGACCCATCCGAGTCAGAACAGACAGTCAAAACAGGTGGAGTAGGAGGGGATACTGTTACACTATTAGGATTAGGTATAAGGGAAGAGGCTAGAAGAGCGCTATTCGTTTGTCTACATATTTTATCTTTTAATTTGGGACACTCTCTAAAAAGATGTCCAGGTTGCTTACAGTAGGCACAGATTAAGGGTCCAGGAGGTTTAATGGAAGAAAGAGAAGTTTTGTTAGATTCCTTCTTATCAGATCCATTGCTCCCAGATGCCACCCTTGAAACTGGCTGGGAGACACCACCAGACCCAGAACTACCACTAGTGGAGTGGAAACCACCACCATCACGAGAACCAGAATGTATTTTTGTATATTTATACTTGATATTGACAGATTACTTGAATTTAAAGGCGATAATAGGGTTGGGTGGTGGCTGATAACTACCGTGTTTGATGGAGGAGCAATAATGGTTTGGTGGTTTTCACAGGTAAGCCACGGTAGCCTTGTCCGTTTCTTAGTCATTAATGTTCGACTTTAACCTCATGACACAGGGACAAGTGGCTTATATCTACACTTTTGGTAATGCACTATTTATTAGTGGCCCCTCCATCATTGACGAACATGCCTATTACATAAGGCATCCTCTTCAAACACTAATCCGCCGTAGTTTGAATCTACCGCGCAGAGCATTTAAAAAACTGAGGAGCCTTCATCATGAGCGCACGCGACCTCACTCATGGCTTCAGTCATTATGAATTGGGTTCTCACTACGAAAAAACTTCGTAAAAAATAAAAACAAAAAGAAAATAAGAATAACTATCCAATAAGCTTTCCATCATATCGTGGATGTACTTGTGTGGATTTCTGACCAGACGCTGAATCAGGCGTCATTCCTCCTTCTTTGCTCTGCGCTCAGCCTGCCCGGACGTTCCTTTCAGGCTCCGCTGGTTCCGCATTCGTGGCGTCCCTAGTGAGTTTTTTCTCATTTGTTTACTCTGGGATGTATCGAGTAAGGTTAGGATAGGCGTAGCAGGAGTGTCCTGGGCTGGTTGCCCGCAGTGCAATGTATTTTGGGTCGTATGTATGGGGCATCTATTTCGGATGTACCCTCGTGGTCCTGTTGTGGACACGTGAACTTTTCACAGTTTGGTTTAGTTGGTGATGCAGGCGGCTTTCATTACGCGTTAATTATTGCTGCCTTTTATCCTTCTGATGAGGTAAGCTGTGTGTTTGCTGACGTTCCCAGCGTATTTTTCTTCACTTAGTGAAGTTTTTTCTGGGTCCGTGTCAGGCTTCCCGGGGTTGGGAAGTTATCGCTTCGGTGGTGTGTTGGCGGTGGTTCCTGTTGTGATATTCCAGTGTGTGTTTATATTTCAACTATTTTCATGCCGTCTACCTAGGCCTAGCCAGCCGCTCGTAGCTTTGCCACATGTCTAGTGTTATTATTTATTTTATAAATATGCCCTACTGTGTCATGTGTATCCGGGTTTTAGTTGTGTATTGGCTAATTCCTCGGACTATATTTGTTTCCTGGTTTAGTTGTGTATTGGCTAATTCCACGGATTATGTTGTGACCTTGGTTAGTCGTGCGTGTCTCTCCTCGTGTCGTATTGTTCAGATGGTGTCTGTTCAGGGTGGGGTTTGCCTTCCGGCGGGTTTTTCTCGGTTTCACCGTGAAAAAACCTGACCGATGAGCAGTGTTAGGCCACACGTGGTCTGTAACACTGGCTGGTTCCCCGGCGAGGGGAGGTGTCTGTGGCTCTCCAGGACTGCGTATCTGTGGGTGCCTGGTTTCAGGCCTCCTTTATAATTCCCGGCGGGATGGCTGTACCCATCCTTACATATATATTTAGTTATATATAAAGAAACGACGTTCGTGAGAACACTCGTTTTTTATAGGTTTTTCTACCTGGTTTACGACAAACCACGGGGAAAACCTAGCTGTTGTTTAGGCGTTCCTCCCCGGCGATCTTTTACAAAGTAGTGGGGTCAGGAACTTGTGGGGTTAACTTTTAGACTTCTCACCCGGCGGGTGCACCTTAGCAGGGTGGGATAAAACGACTTAGGTCTCTTATAGTTAACCAATCCATGTGAGTGATACTCTGTGTATCGCTGCCTTTACTCTTACGGCATTTGAAGGATCAGTGAGGTTTAACCAAATCGATTTCCACACCCGGCGGGTGTCCCTAAGTAAAGGAACTAAGGAATTTATAAACAAATTCAATTTCGATTAACCTTAATTGGGTGATACTTTCAGTATCGCCGCCTTCTAATTTTACGACGATCGTTTGGGACAATTCGTTAAAAAATCAGATCTCGTATATTCCTGCCCTGGGCTATTCTACTAAAATATTTCAAGGGCCGGCGTCTTTATGAGGGGGGGCTTTGTTACAAAATTGAATCTTGAGACAGTCACCACCTCCTACAGACTATTAGTGCCATACTGGACCATTATATCAGAGGGTATTCTTCATGTTCTTAGCTAAGAAGACTTGTTTAGCCTCTTTATACCCAGCCGCGTGGCGAGATGTGTTAGCTGTGTCTTTGCATCCCGTTACCCGGCGGGTTATTAACACTTGTATGCGAACACTTGGGTTAACCTTATGAGCATTAATTCCTGGAAATTTTCTTTATTTTTCCAGAGCTGAGCTCCGGCGGACCAATACAGACCCGGCGGTAGTTCCTCTCACCAGTCTCTGTCATGGCTAATGTCACCCCAGTTTTTGCCCTGTGCATTACCCCTACTTGCGCGGGTATCCCAATTTTTGCACATACCCTTTGCATAAGGTGTGTTAGATGTCTAGACCGTTCAAGGGGTCTCTGGGTTACACGTAATTGTTCTTTTTGCTCCCAATTAACCAATAAAGTCCTGTGTGACAATGACAAGACCGCGGCGGTAGCGTTGAGAGAGGTCAGACAACAAATGTCGGCCTACACTACCATTGTCGCACATAAGTCACTTCAATGTGACAACGTCCCACTTTGGGATAAGTTGCTGTCAGAGCACCCTCCCCCTAAACGTACCTCTAGAGTAAGGGGTTTTAAGCCGACAGAGACTAGCCAGGATTCTGTATCGTCTGTGGAGACGTTTAAACGCCCGAGAGAGCCTACTCCCCCGGCAGCCACCTCCTCGTCGCAGGCGAGATCGAGGTCAAGGTCTCCCCTCAGACAACGGTCTTCAAGTCGGGCCTCTTCCCCGGCTAGTAAGAAGTGCAAGACTGAAGCTTCCCCCAGGGACCATGGTGGTGATTCTTCCAAACCTAGGTCCAGTTCGCGGTCACACCGTAGCCACAAATCCTCCAAAAAGGATTCCCATAAGAAGTCCTCTCGACATTCTTCTAAGTCTAGTGCATCTCATCGTACCTCTACACCTGACAATGTTTCTGTTACAGCCTCAGAGTATAGTGAAGCGCCTGTCCCTAAACAAGATTTACCTATTGATATTTTAACCCTAGAAATGGAGAGTTCAGGATATTCAATAATTGAGAATGTTTCAGACTCTCAAGAGAGCGTAGGCCAGAGCCTCGGTGTTTGGCGTTTTGCTCAGCCAGGGTCTGTCCATCCACGTCCGACTCATACGAGTCACACAGTAGCCGATGTCCACAGGGACGCGGCGACCCCATCCTCTATCCCTGATTTATCTTGGAAACAAGGTGCCCCTGCCTCGACGGGGTCTTCTCAGGAGGATCGGGAGGAACAAGATGAAGTGTCATTAATTTCAGATAGGGAAGGACAAGGGTCAGGCTCAGGCCTGGACGCCGCCCATGATAATACTAATTCACCTGAAAGTTCTGCACCTAACCAGTTTGTTACAGCACAAGAAATTGATGGGTTACTTACTCATGCTCTATCAAAATTCTTTAATCAACAACGAGAAAACCCCACAATGGACTTGGGGGCTCCCTTGACAGGTTCTGCGGTACGGCCTCTGATAACGTCAATCGATTTATCTAAGATTCCTAACCCTCCTACTCTGTCACCGGCAGGGAGCTCTAAGCCAGCTACGGCGGCATTCACTACGTCAAATGTCAGGGTCATTACGGATGTTAATCCACCCCCTCTAGACAAAGCGCCTCTTAGAAAGGTAGCTATGCCCCTGCTTTATGGGCCAGACGAGTCATGGGTCCCTTTGAACCCCTCTAAGCCAGAGCTTGCCCAGCCTACCTTGTCAGGGGAACTCCCGGTACCACGTGAGTGGTTTATCCAGGGAAATAAGTCTAAGAAATTAAGGGCATTGGATGCCTTGGGTAATGTTTTGGATGTAAATATCAAGGCTATACCTAGTTATTATTATCAGGATTATTTTGTTTATGCATCTAAGCCTGCTTTACCCCCTGCCTCAGCTTCAAAACTTTTTTCAGACTGGTCTAAGCTGGATGGGTTTAATGATATTAAGGCTCTGTTGGCTATTACTCCTGAACTAGATTTACAGACCGTCACAGACGAGACAGCTAATCCAGTGTTGAAGGTGGGACAGTTAGGACCAGGACCTTGGGTGGATTGGGAGGTAGAGGCTCAGAACTTTGCAACCACTTTCACTTCTAAATCTTCCCACCAGATCCCTCAGGATACACATTCATGGTTCTCAATGCCGGTAGGTTCTGCCGGCGGAGTTCCGTCAGCTTTATTTTCCTTTTTAGCTGCCCCTAAGATTAATCTTTGTGAACTAAAGGAACCATTCATTACCCCTACCCCTTCTCACCTAGACAGAGAATTTAGGCTAAGGGGAAAAGCTTTCCGCCTGTTTTCACAGTACATAGTTTCTCAACAGGTGGCTAAGTCTTTACTCAGGTCTACTCAGGCAATCGCAGACGCGGATGCTCGAAGATCAGTTGAATTATCCCGGCGTCTGATTCTTCAGTCGTCAATTCAATCCTTAGGTGACATACGCACAGCCTTACTTGAGGCGGTGCGAGCACGACAGGATCTTAGAATGTCATTAGTTCGCAAGCTGCCTGATCGCATTGCTAACCAGGTGGTAATGTCCCCAGTACTTACACCTTCTTTAATGTCCCCTGATGTATGGCGAACAGTGTTTAACATGGCACAGGCCGTGAAGCACAGTCCCGCACAGGCTAAGAAACCCGCATTTAACTTCCCCAAACCTAAGCCTCCTACTAAAGCTCAGCCAGGGGGTTCTAAGCCGTTTCTTCCGCCTAAGTCCTCCCAATCCCCCCTGGGTCAGTTCAGGCATAGACAGAGAGGGTTTTCAGGACAGAGGGGACGCGGCCAGTATAAGCCGGGTCAGGGCCAGTCTTCGGCCCACACCAGCCAGCCGGCGAAGCGGCCAACACCACCAAACCCACCATCAAAAAACTAAAGTCTTTCTCACTCCCAGTGCCTACCTTAGAGCCGGAGGAACCGAGGGAAGTACAGCCGGCGAACCCTTGTCTGCTAACTGGGTCGTTCCGAACGTGTCACCAAGCATGGCCGTTAAAAACCTGGGCACGGATGGTGGCACGCAAAGGCATCACTTGGCAGTGGCTCCGGCGACCTCGCTTACGTCAGCCGACAACGGCAAATTGTGTTTCATTAGAGGTGGAGCTGCTGGTCCAGGAGATGATTGCCAAGAATGTCATCATCCCGGTACCCCCAGATTACCCTGTATTCACGTCAAAACTGTTTTTGGTTCCCAAACGGGACAGTGTTCAGATGAGGCGGTCGTAGACCTGTCGTATCTGAATCTTCACATTTACAACGAGTCTTTCAGAATGTTAACAGTTCATCAAATCAGGCTAACACTTCCGCCGGGTGGCTGGATGTGTTCCCTAGACCTGACAGACGCCTATTGGCACGTGTCGGTCAACAAAAGATTTCAAAGGTTTCTGGCCTTGAGGATCAGGCACCAAAATTTTGTTTTTCAGAGGATGCCGTTCGGTTTGAACCTAGCACCTCGATTATTCACAAACTAGTCAGGCAAGCCCTGATGCCATTGTTAAAACAGGGAATCAGAGTGTTGTGGTATCTAGACGACTGGCTGGTGGTGGCAGAGACACAACAATTATGCATAAAACATGTCAATATCATTTTAAATCATGTCAAAACTCTAGGCTTCAAGGTAAATCTGGTAAAGTCAAACCTTGTTCCCTCAAGAGTAATTCAGTGGATAGGGCTGGTCTGGGACACCGCCGCTCTCACTCTGAGTCAGAGTGTGGACAATCGCAACAGGTTTCGCAGGAAACTGTTCAGGTTTCTTCACAGTCTGACTACGACACGAAGAGTCTGGGAGTCTCTGGTCGGCTCTCTCAACTGGATTCAGCTAACTGTCAAGTTGGGCCGGTTGAAAGTAAAACGATTAATATTGGAGGGCAACAAATATTTCCCACTCTTACCGGCGGGAAAATTATGGCCCATACCAAAATTAATCCACACCTTACTAGCGGTCTGGGCGAAGAGGGAAACATTGCACTCAATCATGTCATGGACCTCTCCTCCTCCAACGGTATGGGTAGACACGGATGCGTCAGGCACCATAGGGTGGGGATTTCAGTCAAATCAGGGGCACCAGGGTCAGGGACTTTGGTCCCACTTAGAAATCGCTCACATAAATGTCAAAGAGTTACTAGTCCCATTGTATTTCCTTCAGGCTCACGGCCCGGCGTTACGGGGCAAGTCAGTGGCCTTCAGAATGGACAATCTGAATGCAGTTCACTGTATTCAGAAACAAGGGTCAACGAGGTCAAGGAAGTTGCTACTCGTGTCGGAAGAGATTTTTGTTCTAGCCACCAGTCTAGATATTTATCTTCACGCATCTTATCTCCCAGGCGTAGCGAACGTCTGGGCAGACGCTCTGTCCCGGAGACAGAGCACGACAGTAGAATGGGAGCTCAAGCAACCCATTTTCGACCTAATGATTGCGGAGCTCTCCCATCCACAAGTGGATCTTTTTGCGTCCGAGGAGACTCACAAGCTCCCTCTATACCTCACCCGCCGGACGATAACGCCGGCAGGGGGGCCAGACGCCCTAGTGACAGACTGGAACAGATGGAGCTCCATCTATCTGTTTCCACCGCCAGATGCGTCACTAATGTGCCACGTAGTGAACAAACTACGAGTTTATCGAGGCTTAGTCTCGCTAATCGCGCCCCTGTGGCCGGCGCAGGTGTGGTGCCAGCAGTTAATAATGTGGTGCCCGGACCCGGTATCGCTCCCGGTCGGGTACTTCCACTTAGACACGATTGGCAACCTAGAGACCTCGCTGACTTTTGCATTATGGACATTCAGGAGGCCAAGTGGCTAGCACCATACGGTAGGGATGTGACCAATAAATTGCTCAATCAATATACTCAGTCTACTAAGCGACAATATCAATCTCATTGGAAAGCTTTTACTTCTTGGATTGTTAGAACGGAACAAACTGTACCCTCAGTGGCATTGGTTTTTAATTACTTGAACTATCTGTTTGAGCAGAAACGTTTATCTGTGGTTACTTTGAAGAATCACTTAACTGCGATTAGAGTGCCCTTTTTCGACCTTACAGGTCTATCCATACCGGTGGCGGAGGAAACAGGATTTATGAGAGCGTGTTTTAAACTCCGCCCACCTCCCCGTCAGCTCATGCCTACTTGGTCTCTGGACAAAGCTTTGTCTTTACTTCATTCTCGTCTGTATCAAAATACTGCAGACTTTGCTTTAATCTTAAAGAAGGCAGTTTTCCTTTTGGCTTTGGCCACCGGAAACAGAGTGTCTGAGCTGGCGGCGATGAGCAACACACCTAATTGTCTTAGGTTTGGTAGACTTAATGATTCAATTTCCATTGCACCCTCCCCGGCGTTTGTAGCCAAGAATGAGCATAGTGCACACGTGTTTTCTGAATTCACGGTGCCGGCGTTAAAAAGGGGAAAGGTGCATCATAATTTATGTCCAGTGCAAGCTCTAACCAAATATTTAAGAATAGCTCCTCATAACCCCCAAGGTGCTTTATGGGTAGCGAGTACGGGTAAACGCTTACTTAAACGGCGATTAGCCTCTCTTCTAGTAGAAGTCATTAAAGAGAGTAATCCCGGCGTTGTGGGTAGGGCCCACGATTTACGCAAGTGGGCGGCATCTTTACGTTTCCTGAAAAACTTTTCAGTTGAAGATATTGCGTCCACACAGTTGTGGGCGTCTAATCATACGTTTCTCTCTAGATACTTGTCAGTTGCTCTAGACAAACCTTCCTTACCATGTATAGCTTTAAGGCAGAGGGTCTAGGTGGCCCTGCAGTCACTTATGTTTATTTTCAAGGAAAGGGGGGGGGGGGGGGGGTGCAGTCAGTTGACATAGGACACCCTAGACCCCGCCGGAGTATGAGAACTGTGATACAATTTAAGGTTGAAATGTGATATGAAAATTTCTCTGAGAGAATTTGTGCTAGTACAAAGTTTAGTACAAAACAACGGTGTTGTTATAGTAGTTTTAGCTGCGAAAGCAATGTAACATTAGTTCAATGGAGTTCATTAGCAATTGATCTCCACATGTATTTTGGGGTTTATGATGTGCACATATAAACTTATAACTTATTATTTGTCACCACTCGTTGAGTGGGGTGCCTTTTGTAACTACAGATCTGTGTTCAGAATCTTCAGGGTTACCTATTTTTGTCAGGCAGGCTTCTTTGAAGCACGCACCTGCCTGAACCCCCTTTTTCTTGTATATTTCCGGCCTACGCCGTATTAAATACATTTTTCAAAAGTAAGAATACTATGTGGTTGTTTTTATTATCTGCTTTTCTAGAGTTATGATATGATTACGAATGTCCCCCTCCAGTCTTAGATATCAGGCATGTTCGTCAATGATGGAGGGGCCACTAATAAATTATAGGTTTGACTCCTGTAAGGAGATTAGGAAAACCTAATATTTAGTAGTGGCCCTGTAATCTTTGACGACTGGGGCCCTCCCGACCGTCCCCTTCCCATTGATGTATTAAGGATTTTGGTTTACTTGATATGTCAGTGAAGGAGGAATGACGCCTGATTCAGCGTCTGGTCAGAAATCCACACAAGTACATCCACGATATGATGGAAAGCTTATTGGATAGTTATTCTTATTTTCTTTTTGTTTTTATTTTTTACGAAGTTTTTTCGTAGTGAGAACCCAATTCATAATGACTGAAGCCATGAGTGAGGTCGCGTGCGCTCATGATGAAGGCTCCTCAGTTTTTTAAATGCTCTGCGCGGTAGATTCAAACTACGGCGGATTAGTGTTTGAAGAGGATGCCTTATGTAATAGGCATGTTCGTCAATGATTACGGGGCCACTACTAAATATTAGGTTTTCCTAATCTCCTTACAGGAGTCAAACCTATAATATTGACAAAAATTAGGGGACGGTGTGAAAAAAGCTGTGTCAAAATATCATACTGATCAAACTGTTTGTTAATAAGTTATTCCCGAAAAACGATGCCAGACGGCCTCTGAAACCCATAGTAGTAATGTCTTATCGTTCTTATGATATTGCATACTGACACTGTTGTACATAACTCACAAGATAAACATTTTAATATTAGCTATTCGCTAATATATTGCATTTAATTTCGATCAAATGTCCGTAAATATTGTGGTACAGTAGTAATTCTGAATAGTCTTGTATTAATGCATGCAAATCAATTTGATTGTAGGCTAATGCTTATTTCATTTGTGCATATCATTATTTATGTACAACAGGATGCATATGCACATTCATTAATCATCTGATCTTGGCATTCTATGATTCTTTTAGCCTATGTTTTGGAAAGCTGTGTCTAAGTAGTAAGCTACAACTACAACCTACAGCATATTATAGTCTTAGCTTTCTAGGTCTGTGTTTAAGGGCTTTAGAGGGAAAAAATCAAACCAATGATAAATTCATATGATAAAAGTTAGCTGTTAACTGTTATCGTTAGTTTCCACTAATTTCTTCAGCAATTTAGCGAATTAGTGTTATCGCAGCTAACGTTTTAAGTTAGCTGATTAGCGGTTATCTCAGCTAACTTTTCGGTTAGCTGTGCCCACCACTGCCGGGGCAGCAGTGGTGGGCACCTCTCTCTCTTGGAGGTAAAGTTTTAAGGGGAAGAGGACTTTGCGGAGAAATTCTTCAAGCATAATTAGCTGGCACAACTGCTCAAAGGTTGTCACTTTACTGGCTCTCAACCAACTCAGAAACTTTCGCTCTTTTTCTTTCACAAATTCTAGATAGGTTTGTTTTCACCTTTCTTCATCTCCCTGAAATGCTGACGATGGGTTTCAGGAACCTGATCATACACTGCTAAGACTGAGGTTTTAAGTTTCATAGGTCAAGGATTCACTGGGAAGATTGGTATAAACCTGCTTGGCTTTACCTATGAAAGCAGTCTGGGCTAGAAATACCCACTGATCATTTGGCCACCTGAGTTGCTTGGCTGCCTTCTCAAAAAGGATGAAATAGTTCTCCGGGTCAGTCTCATCAAAACTAGGGACACATTTCAAACTATGACCCTTATCAGAAAATGGTCTATTTGCAACCGAATCCCTTTGATTCTGGTTTTCTTCATTTATTAACTTTAATCTGTGCTCTTCATACTCCTCTCACGTTGTTTCTGCTCACGCTCATGTTCAAACTCACGCTGTTTTTGTTCAAACTCTCGTATTGCTGCCCACTCTCTCTGTTCCCTGTCAGATTTTGCATTCTCTAGCTCTAATAGTTTATAGTTTCATTCTCATCCATGCATCACTATACCCCCTTCCTCTGCGCACAACTGATAGGCTGCCTCAGACAAAACGCCAGTTTTTACCAATATCTCAATCACACTCCTTCTAATATCACTTTTGGTATTACTAGATTTGTAAGGTGCTTCATACTCTGTGGCTAAGGCAATCCAGTCTACCTTTTTTAGCTTCGACACAGACAAGGTGCTCAAGGAGGGGTCAGCAACAAATTAATTAATCTTAAAGTCCATGATTGAATGCTATGAATAAGGATGAACAAGACAATGTGTGATAAATTAGGATGAGTGAGAAACGCGCATAATTGGCATTAAAGAACGTAGAGGCAGAACAGCGCTCTAAACTCATAATATAGGTTTGAGTCCCGGAGGGAAGAATGAAAACCTAATATTTAGTAGTGGCCCCGAAATCATTGACGATATGCCTATTATATAATAGTCCTCTTTAAACCCCTTGCGTTAGCTCGTTTGAACTTACCACCACAGCGAGAAGGAGGAGCCAACTTCATAAGTGTACGTCAATTCTCTTATGAAATCGTCTTTATGATTGGGTATTCACTACGAAAAAACTTCATAAACAAATACAAAATAAAAATTAACTTAAGATATGCTATAATAAAGCTTCCCAACTTTTGTGGATGTCTTTCCCGTGGATTTCTTATCCGAGACGCTGATCTGCCTCGGCGTCATACTTCCTTCAATGATATATCAAGATTTTAACTCAAAGACATCAACGAATGGGAAGGGGATGGAGGGAGGGCCCGTGTTGTCAATGATTTCGGGGCCACTACTAAATATTAGGTTTTCATTCTTCCCTCCCGGACTCAAACCTATAATTTATTAGTGGCTCCTCCATCATTGACGATATGCCTGATTTCTCAAGACTGGAGGGGGACATTCATGACAATATCTAAACCACTAACAAACCAACTATAGGTAGAGAAAAAGACACTCAAACAGCACTCTTAAATTTATTTTTTACATACAATATTATTGTTTATATACAATATTGGTATAAAAATAGAAAAGGAAAAGTAAACGGCGCACTTCCAATATAGTCTACTTATACATAACCACACAGGTACATGTCAAAAATGAATATCACATTTGAGATTCATTAAAATTAATGTTCACGAATATGTATTCTTTGGCATAATAAAATACTCCTCTAATACTCGCGAGGTATCAAAGTTTCTTAGAAAGGAAAAAAATATTGGATCACAAATATTTGTACCTTAAAATTAGTTTGAACTTATAACTACTGTATAATGTTGAGCAACTTATTGCATAAAATCTATAGTTGCAACTATTGATATATTCACTTAAAATTCAAATAGATTGGAACTGTATAACCGGTTCAGTAATATTAAGTATCACAACTCGTATACTTATCACATATCCGGCGGAGGGTCTGAAGGTCTTAGTTCTCCAGCACCCCCTCCCTCTTTTCACCAACATAAATAAACTATCAGCACCAAGGCCAATTTAGACCCGTTTACGTAATGCCACGCAGGTGAGCTTTGGTCTATCCAAGGCTACAGACAGGTAATGCATCAGGAATGTATGGTTAGACGCATAGAGGCGTGTATTAGAAATATATTTTACTGACATTTTTTGCATGAATCTCAATGATACTGCCCACTTTCTGATATCGTGGACTCTTCCCACTATACCGGGGTTACTTTCTCTAATAACCTCTACTAGTAAAGCTGCTAAACGTCTCTACATGATGCGTTTACCCTTACTATTCACCCAGAGAGCTCCCTGCTGCTCCGGCTGGGATACTCTCAAGAACTTAACCCGATCCGACATAAGTTGCTAACTTACTGTTGGGTTGGCGGTGCGCCCGGTATTTCCCTCACAACACTTTCTCAGACACTGAGGTACCGGTAGAAGTCGGAGGTATTTGGGGTTGCCACTAACCGTCAGATTCTGATCTAACTTACCTAACTTACTGAGCTCAATATGACGCAAATGCGTCATATAACTTATTGAGCTACTTCACTACGTTCATATGACGCGATCGTGTCATATGATACTCTTGGGCGTACCGCCATATGACGCGATCGCGTCATATATTACGGAGAGGGTTAATAAGAGCTTGTACTGGACATAATAAATGGTGTGTATCCCCACGCTTTAGCGCCGGGATCGTAAACTCAGAAATAACATGATCACTATGCTCATTCTTCGCTATAAAAGTAGGTGACGGCACAATTTGCACATTAATAATGCGTCGTCCAAACCTAAAGCCATTAGGTTCGTTGCTCATCGCCGCCAGCTCAGATACTCGGTTACCGGTGGCCAAAGCCATAAGAAACACAGCCTTCTTTAAAATTGAATCAAAGTCAGGATTACGGTTATACTTTGGTGAATGAAGCAAATTCAATGCTTGTCAAGTGACCAGGTAGGCATGAGCTGGCGGAGTGGTGGGCGGAGCTTGAAACAGGCACGCATAAAACCTGTCTCCTCCGCCTGTGGTACAGATAGACCCGTTAAGTCATAACACAGAGTTCTAATGGCTGACAAATGGTTCTTTAGTGTTACAACAGAAAGGCAATTTTGTTCAAATAAATAATCCAAGTACTTGAAAATTAAAGCTACAGATGCTTCGGTTTGAGCCGTTTCCACTATCCAGGTTGTAAAAGATTTCCAATGTGATTGGTACTGCCGCCTGGTCGACAGAGTATACTGATTTAGAAATTTATTAGTTAAACTTGCCCCATAAGGGGTAACCATTTTACGTTTTGAATATCCAACAAGCAAAAGTCAGCGAAGTCTCGAGGTTGCCAATTGTCTCTAAGTGAAAGTACTAGATCGGGAGTGACACCGGGTTCTCGCACCACTTCTTCAACTGGTGGTAACACACCTGAGCCGGCCAAAGAGGCGCTATCATCGAGACTAAGCCCCGATAATCCCATAGTTTGTGAACTACCTGACACATGAGTGATGCATCTCGAGGCGGAAACATATAGATGGAATTCCACCTCTTCCAATCTCTGCTCTGTCTCCGGGACAGGGTGTTTGCCCAGACGTTGACGTGAAGATCAATGTTCAGCTTGTCTGCTAGAACAAAAATCTTTTCCGACAATTCTAGCAAAATGCGAGACCTCGTTGACCCTTGTTTTTGAATGCATGTAACTGCATTCAAATTGTCCATTCGAAAGGCTAGTGATTTCCCTTGCAACGTGTAGGCGTGCATCTGAAGGAAAATTAATTGTACTATTAACTCTTTGGCGTTTATGTGAAAATTGTCGTACTGCGACCAAATTCCCTGACTCTGATGCCCTAGATTCGACTGATAACCCCAGCCTATCGTCCCCGAAGCATCTGTGTCTATCCATACCGTGGGTGGAGGAGACGTCCACGTCATTATTGAGTGCAATGTTTCCTTCTTCGCCCAAACTGATAGTAAGTTGTGGATAAACTGTGGAATTGGCCATAACTTTCCCGCCGACAATAGCGGGAAATGTTGTTCCTTCCAGGATTAATCTCTTTACTTTCAACCGGCCCAACTTTACTGTGAGTTGAATCCAATTGAGAGAATCGATCAGAGACTCCCACGTCCTTCTTGTGGTAGTCAGACTGTGGAGAAAAAGAAACAATTTCTTTCGAAATCTGTTTTGATTGTCCACACTCTGACTGAGAGTAAGATGTGCTGTGTCCCAGACCAGCCCTATCCACTGAATTACCCTTGTTGGGACAAGGTTCGACTTTGCCAAGTTGACTTTGAACCCTAGGGATTTGACATGATCGAGAATTTGAGTGACATGATGTTTGCATTGAGCCTCTGATTCCGCCACCACTAGCCAATCGTCTAGATACCACAGCACTTTGATCTCTTGATTTAGAAGTGGTAATAATGCCTGCCGGACTAACTTTGTAAATATTCTCGGAGCTAGGTTCAGACCGAATGGCATCCGTTGAAAGACATAAGTCCGATGCTCTATCCTCAAAGAGGAGTTTTTGGAACCTTTTGTTTACCGGGACATGCCAATAGGCTTCTGTCAGGTCTAACGAGCACATCCAACCTTGCGGCGGAAGTGTTTGCCTGATCTGGTTCACAGTGAGCATCCTGAACGATGAGTTGTGAATATGTTCGTTCAGCCGAGATAGGTCTACGACTGGTCTCATCTGAACACTGTCCCTTTTCGGTACGAGAAAAAGTTTGGATGTGTAAACTGGGCAAGTTGGATTGACCGGGACAATGATATGCTTGGTGATCATCTCCTGAACTAGTGACTCCACCTCTAAAGAAACACAATTGTTTTCTAATGGTTGACGTAAATGAGGTCGCCGGAGCCACTGCCAGGTTATGCCCTTGCGTACCACTGTCCTTGCCCAAGTCCGCCGGGGCCAAGCCCGATGACACACTCGAAAAGACCCAGTTACTTGACTTGAGTGAGAGAGTTTGTGATTTGACTAGTTTTTTTAAGGTGGTGGGGTAGGGTTAGACGGCTGGTTAGTTTTGGCAGGAGTCGAACCTTGCCCTGACTTATGATTGGGTTGCCCCTTAAACCATCTTCCTTTACCCTGCTTACCTTTGGCTTGAGTGTTTCCTTGTGCCGGAGGAGACCTTGAGCCCTGAAAGAACTTTGCCCCATTAGGTTGAGGTTTCTGAACAATGTTAGGCTTGGTATAAGGTTTGGCAAATTTAAAGGGGTCCTTCTTGACTGAGGAAACACCCGGCCTGGTGGTATCTACTAGATTGAAAACTGTTCTCCAAGTATTAGGACATACTAATGATGGTGTCAGTACTGGTGAAAGGATTACCCGGCGACCAATATCTTCAGGTAACTTCTTCACCAGGTAGACCCTTAGGTCTTGGCGTGCACGAACTGCCTCTAATAAGGCCGTCCTGACGTCGCCTAAAGTCTGTATTGAGTTCTGTAGCATGATGCGCCGGGATAATTCCATGGCTTTCCTAGCGTCAGAGTCATTAATGGCTTGTGTAGTCATAATGAGAGACTGGGCAACCTGTCGACTCAGCAGGAATTGAGAAAAGAATCTTAAGGCCTTTCGGCGCAGCTTATAATCTTTATCTAGATGCGCCCGGGGTAGAGTTGAAAATGGATAATTTAATTCCCATATAGATAATTTGGGTGCTGACAAGAACTCTAAAATGGCAGAAGGGACTCCCCCGGCTCTAGCAACTGGCAAAGAAAACCACGAGTGTGTTTCCTGTGGTATTTGATAGGATGATTTTGAAGTGATAGTCACAGCGAACTGCTGAGCTTCAGTTTCCCAATCTACTCAAGGGCCTGTGCCCACCTGCCCCATCTGCAAGACCAGGTTACCGCACTGATCATTAACCGGAGTTGTATCCAATTCCGGCGTTAGTGACGCAAGGGCTTTAATATCATTTAAGCCGTCACTATTGGTCCAGTCCGCATAAAGGCGTGAAGAGGAGGCAGGTGTGGAGGCATATACGAAATAATCATAGGAGTACACATTTTGAATTGCTTTCACAGACATGTCTAAAATGTTACCCGTTACATCCTTAGCCCGCAACTTCCTGTTTTTATTCATTTGAATGGTCCACTCACCTAATAACGACAGTTCTCCCGAGATTATTGGTTGTGCAAGCGTGGGATTTTGAGCCGTAATGGTAACCCATGATAAATCTGGCCCGTATAACAGCGGCATAGGGCCCTTTTTTACTGGGATTTATCCAAAGGTGGGGGAAGAACGTCAATAATCACTCTTACATTAGTCGTTGTGACAGTACAAAGTACAAAGTAAAAAGAAATCAAGCAACAACAGATCTAGTGACCCTTCTAGGCTGCTTGTCCTCCAAAACACTGAGGATCAAGTGTCCAAACAGTGGTTTAGAGTGGGTAAGGGAACATTGGAACATTGGAACATTGGTCCGTGGCAGGATTAGGAAGTTAGTAGGGGACAGATGGGTTAGTAACTGAGGGGAGGATAAAATAAAGTTATTCATTTACAAACGCAGTCAGTCGCGGGTTTGATGCGAGATATTTGTCTAGGCGGAGTTTAAATGAATCAACGGTGCTGCAGTCTATAATGTCTCGGGGAAGCCCATTCCACAAGTTGACAACTAGATTGAAGAAGAAATTCTTTGATTCGTGTGAGTTAAAAGATTTACCAATAATTTTGCAACCGTTTCTCTGCGTGTAATTAGATTGGTCGATAGTGAATTACTTACTACAGTTCATATTGTCGATGCCTTTGATGATTTTGAACACTTGAATAAAGTCACCTCTTAATCTGCGCTGGGTTAAAGAAAATAGATTTAATTCTCTAAGACGCTCTTCGTATGGTTTGTTCTTTAGGCTAGGTATCATTTTGGTAACTCTACGTTGAACTCGTTCTAGCTTGTTTATATCTTTTTGGTAATAAGGGCACCAGGATTGAACGCAGTATTCCAGAAGAGGGCGGACTAAGGAATTGTAAAGGGTTAGGATAACTTCTTTGGATTATGCTCAAATGACCTGCCTATAAAGCCAATTATTTTGTTTGCCTTCTTAACAACTTCTGAACATTGTTGACTCGGGTTTAGGTTACTCGATATTGTTACTCCCAGATCGGTTTCTCTGTTTACATTCTTAACCCGGCAAGCGCGATAGGCCTCACGGAAGGCTTCCTATAGGGAACGCGATAGGCCTCACGGAAGCAGGACCATAACAAAAGCCTTCCATAAAAAAAAAGGGCCTATCAAAACAAAGGAATTTGTCTCTAGGTGAGATAATTCCCCTCCAGTACTCATCCATGTAAATCTCATCCACCCCCCTCCCCTCCTTATTCCCCCCTCCCTCCCCTCCTCAATTATCACCTATTTTTCCTCTTATTATCATCATTTATCGGTTATTTTTCTCTCCCGCGATAATGTAGCACAAGTGGGTTGCATAAAAGATCGTTATGCAACACCCAGACACCGGCACACACCGCCTCGCTCGTCTCAGTTGACTCCCAGACAGCGAGAGGGGAGGGCTGCCTGTCTCTCTCTCTCGCCTGAGATTATGACCGGGTGGCCAATATCTTCGTTTTTCACCACCCAAATGCTTTTCCCACTTATTTTAGCACTCTTGAAGGTTCATATATACATATATGTAAAATAAAAGCATACCGAAAACAAATAATGGTTTATATTGTAAATATAACGAATTCTGTCAGAATCCAGGGCTAGAAATGCACAAATAACTACCCTAGCACCTACGTCTATATCGCGCTTGTCAGGTTAAGCTGAGTGCCATTCATCGAATAGTTTGCTTTCTCATTTAGGTATCCGATATGTAGTACTTTACATTTATCCGCATTGAAACTCATTTGCCAAAATTTGGGCCCAACATGACAATATATCTAGATTGTGTTGCATATCGTCAACTTGTTCTTTTCAGAGTACGCTATTTACAATTTTTGTATCTTCAGCAAATTTTGAGATTGTACAGGCGAGACCCTCATCTATGTCATTGATGTAAATTAGAAAGATAATTGGTCCTAGTACCGATCCCTGGGGTACCCCTCTACTTACTTTGGTCCATCTAGATGCCTTACCGTTTATGACTACTCTTTGCTTTCTGTCACTGAGCCAATTTTCGATCCATTTCAACACACCGTCTTGTATTCCATGCACTTTTAGTTTTAGCAGTAAACTTTTGTGGGGAACTTTGTCAAAGGCCTTTTGAAAATCAAGGTATATAATATCTACAGCTTTACTCTCATCGTAGAGGTTGAGGATATCGTGGAAGAAGTCTAAGAGGTTTGTTAAACAGGAACGTTTTTTACAAAAGCCGTGTTGAGTATCTTTAAGTATGTTATTTTCCTCTAAGTGATTTACGAGTCTGTCTCTTATGACCGTTTCTAGCATTTTACATACAACTGAGGTTAAGCTAATTGGACGATAGTTACTGGGTAGGGATTTGCTGCCTTTTTTGAATATCGGTGTTATGTTGGCTAGCTTCCACTGATCAGGCATAGTTCCAGACTGTAAGGATTTATTGAATAGTAATGTCAGTGGTTTGGAGAGCTCATCCTTAGCTTCCTTTAGAACTCTAGGCGAGATTGTATCAGGTCCAGGCGTTTTATTTACCTTGAGTTTATCTAAACAATTCAATACTTCTCTCTCTGTAACGGTGATATTGCTTAGAACATCTGAATTATCAATCTGAATCGGCGATGGTGTAGGGATATCACTGAGGTCTTCTGTTGTAAAAACTGATGCAAAGAAGGTATTGAGGGCATTACTCATTTGTACTTCGTCTTTGGTGTATTCTCCATTTTCATCGACTAACGGTCCAACAGTTGAAGTAACTACTTTTTTCTTTCTGATATAACTATAGAACTCTTTCGGGTTTGTTTTACTTTGATTCGCAATATGTAACTCTAGGGTCTTTTTACTTTGCTTAATTAACTTTTTGGCTTTGCGTCGTAGCTCTACAAATTTCACCCGTTCTTCGTCATTTTGTGAGGATTTTAATCTATCATTAGCAATTTTTTTTAGCAAGCAGACAGTTTGAAATATCTTTATTCCACCATTTGGGCTTATTATTATGGCCTGGACGCTGTATTTTCGATGGTGTGCAGTCTTGCATTGCTTTTAGGTAAGTGGTTTCGAATAACTTCCAAGATGTATTTATGTCGTTATTGTTAATTAAAAAGCTCCAGTCAGTTTCTTTAAACATGGCTCTAAGTTTATGAAAGTTAGCTTTCTTGAAATTAGGGACTTTTCGATGCTACTATTTGGTTCATTACTAGTAAACTTTAAAGTGAAAGTTATCGTACGATGGTCACTGTTACTGAATTCATCACCAACATTCAAATTCTCTATTAATTCTTCTTTTGTTGCAAGTACAATGTCAAGAACGTTATTACCACGGGTCGGCGTTCAAACAAATTGATAAAGCGAACTCTCTTGCAAGTTCGTATACAAGTCATGTCCGGAGTGTGAAGTAAGAATATCGCCCCACTTGGTCACAGGTAATTAAAGTCGCCAAAAATTACGGTATCTTGTGAGTTACTTACATCTGCAATTTGTTCGTAAATTTCTTGGTCAGTTTGCACTGATTGAGCTGGAGGTCTGTATATTAACGCAAGTATTATTTTTGTACCTTTATTATTCTTTATTAGCACAAAAGATGTGTCGACGTTCACAATTTGAGGTTTTGACAAGAGGGTAGGGTTAAGACTTTCTTTGATATAAAGTAAAACGCCACCTCCATTTCGATTTATTCGGCTTTTCTCAAACATTACATAACCAGGAAGTGAATACTCTGCTAAAATGTCTCTATCTTCTGTATTGAGCCAAGATTCTGTTATGCCAATCACATCATAATTTTCTGTAAACACTAGCTCTAAATCTGAAAATTTATTGCGTATGCTACGAGCATTTGCATAGAAAACCTTTAAATTCGTTATTTTAGAACTCACGGAACGCTCTTCAATAATATTTTTGTTTTATGTCGGATCTACATTTATGTTCATGGCTGTCCTCGGTCCTCGCTGTCTTCGGTCCTTATCGCTGGTGGTCCTCGGTTGCCTCTGTTTTTGCTTGGCGTTAGATGATTTATGTCACTGCTGTTTCTTCTCGGATGGCGCTTTTTGATCCATGGCTGCGGACTGCTTCATGTAGGAGACGACCCATGCGTGCTGAACCCACAGGGTTTAGATGAGTGCCATCCTTGCGGAACAGAGTAGGCTGGTTATAGAAATTATCCCAGAGGTTGATGAATTCAACTTCTTGCTTCAGACACAAATATTTTAGTTGGCTATTTGTGCTGAAGGCCTTGTCGTAGAATTTGTCAGGTGCGTCGATCTTGGGGAGAATGCCTGAGATGATGATATTTCTTGACTTGTTTTTGTAGTGCTTGATCATCTTGCGATATTTCTCCATCAACTCTTCAGATCTGGTGCGCATGACATAATTTGAACCAGCATTGATGACAAAAAGGGTATTTTCGATTGCATCCTTTGTGGTATCTTCGAAGGTTTCCACAATGTCGTCCAGTCCAGCTCCTGGGATGCAAAATATTTTTCGTCGATTTGGGACTCTGTCACAGAACTCTTCAACCTGTCCTCGTAGGATGGAATCCCTAACGAGCCTGGTCTCTTCTGGTTCGTCTTCCATCTCTACCAAGATCTCAAATCTGTTTGACATTGTGACTGGTAGATGAGACCTTTTCTGCGTTGGCCGTGCACCGTTCCTCACTGGTGTAAATCCGGAAACCTGTGGTGGCGAGACTCTGTGTGCAGGTCGGGGAGAGGAGTGGTTAGAACGGGGGCGAGGGGTTGGTACTGTTCGTGCTAGCATGCTTCTTGCACGAGAAGTGGGGGAGAGACTAAGGTGAACAGGGCAGCTGTCCTGGTTTGATGTCGGCTCAGGTTCATCAGAAGCATCTGCTGCAGTGGCTACTGCAGGTGTTGGATTGTTGGCAGATGACATTGGGGCGGTGGTAGATGCTGGAGTTGAAACAATTGGAGTTAGTGATACTCCAACGTTGAGTGTTACAAACTCTTGGGGTGATTCCAGCTTCCTGGTGAGGGCGTTGATCTTGTTGTGGGCTTCATCCAATTTCGCTGTAAAATCCTCTCATTGCTGGCAGAGTCGGCAGACTTGTGGATCGGCAGGAGCAAACATGGAAGCACCAAACCTACCGGCGCAGTTCGTACAGGCACGAGGCATGGTGACTATCACTTTCTTCAGATCACTTCACTCACTTAAAAACACTTAACTCACTATAAAAACACTTAACTCACTTTAAAAACACTTAACTCACTTTAAAAACACTTAACTCACTTTAAAAACACTTATCTCACTTTAAAAACACTTATCTCACTTCAGGTCGCTTCACTTACTTAACCCGGGAACTGCGGGGAGACTCCTAAGAGTTCCCCCGGCGGACTGCGGGGAGACTCTTAAGAGTGAGTGAAAACAAAAATCAACTTTTGACATCGATTTTTTTTTTTTTTTTTTTTGGCCCCTGGGCCATGCAAAATCTCAGTCCTCTACCTCCCCTCCTTCCCCCACTTTCCTCCTCTCCTTCAGTTATCACCTATTTTCCCTGTTATTCCCTTATTCTGAGGTATATTTTCGTGCTAACATTAGAAATCCGGTTGGTCATCACTGATAGCAAGCGAATGCAAGAGAGAGAGAGAGAGTGTCGATCGACTGTGTCTCAGTGGCCTTGGGGGAAATTGGCGGGAAAGCAGCTTGCCTCACCCATACATTATACAACTCGCGGGCTATATCTCCGATTTTGACCATCCAAACGCTGTTTTCACTCGTTTTATTGTTGTTTCAGGTTAATACCTTTATAATCAACCCATAATAGGCGCATATGGATAAGTATTAATGCTATTAATGGCACAATGAATATTTTAGTGACGGAAACACCTCAAATACGTCAGCACAGGGGGACGTTTCCAATTACCCCCATGCGCACTTGTTAGGTTAACGCCTTACGAGCGGGCCCGTCAGAAACTTCTACTACCTGGCAAGCGGGTGGTTTTACCCTAAACGACCTTGTTTCTGTGCTCTTTTTCATGCATAAACAAGACCCAGAGCGTAATACAATTATGTATCCCTGAAAGAGCGTAAATTGAGCTTTCCAATGACACCAGAACCATCCTTCTACGACCACGCGTTCTCTTGCAACGATCGTGCAAGACGAGTGCAAAATCCCTAAAATACGGTAAAATCCTTACATAATTCCCTGTGTAGTGAGGGAGGGAGGGTGGATGTGTGTGGAGTAGATGTCAGTAGTCGCGCGGGACCCGTGCCGAGCGGTCATGAGCCGACCTACGCTCCTCCCATCGCTCGGCTCTCTCTCAGAGCCATTATTGCTCAAAAATTGCATACGGACTTAAGTCGGGCCCCGCCACATAATCCTTGGGTCTCTAGCCCGACTTAAGTCCACCCCCGCTAGACAAGAGTTAAATAGACCTAACCGAAAACAAAAATGTTGAAATACGCACAAATAGGTTATCAGCGGTGATAGCCTAACCGAAAATTAAAACAAAACAAAATTAAATTTAAATACGCAGTGATAGCCGAACCGAAAACAATTTAATTTTATTTAAACAGAAATAGGCCACCAGGGGTGATAGCCTATCCTAACCGAAAACAAAAATAACCGAAAAAAAAAAAATTATGAAATACCGGTATGCAGAAATAGGCCACCAGCGGTGATAGCCTAACTGAAAATTTAAAAATTGATGTACGCAGAAAGAGGCCACCAGGGATGATAGCCTAGACTAACCGAAAACAAAAATAACCGAAAACAAAAATTATGAAATACTGGTACGCAGAAATAGGCCACAAGCGGTGATAGCCTAACTGAAAATTTAGAAATTGAAGTACGCAGAAATAGGCCACCAGGGATGATAGCCTAGACTAACCGAAAACAAAAATTATGAAATACGAAGAAATAGGCTACCATGGGTGTTAACCTACCTAAAAAAGCAAAACAAATATATATATATATATAATAGAATATGTAACTAAATATACAATTCACCAAATAGAGATTATATAAGAATAAAGTGTAACTGCACACAGGGGGTTAATATACTGTATCAACAGATGGCGCTGGTGTCACTGTAGGCTAGTCAAGCAGGATTATATTTAGATAAACAAAGTTATCAGTCAAAGGTTACTACAAGATCATGCAAGCAACAACTAAAATTACAGATATATATATAGCTACAGTAGGATACTGAATACGATAACTACTAGAGTTAATAAGAAAATACATAGATAGGTCGATTTGAGGTGCGCGTCGTCTGCTACAAGCTAGGATAACAAATGTAAACAACAATGTTTATCAGTCAGAAAAGCAATAAAATATCGTGCACAGCAACTACAGAACTATGTGGAGGTTAAACAAGCACTTAACTACTGTTCATGCAATGAATAAAGGGAATAGGGTTATGAAATACTCAAATTATGATCGAGTTTTCTCAGTGGCGATGCGGAGCTGTTGACGGTGGGAGATCCGGCGTCAGAATGATGAAACAGGGGTGTTAGTAGTACAAGTAATAGGGAGCTATACGTTAGATGAAGCGGAAACCCTGGTTGACTCCAAGGGTCTCACAACATACTTCCGGTATTGTGGTGGGAGGGTTCCGGTGACTGTGATTACCTCTGAAAAGTTTGTACAAGATCCCGTAATATAGTCTTTAACCCTTGTCTATCGGGGCCCGACTTAAGGCGGTCAAGAGAACCAAGGACTAAATGGCGGGGCCCGACTTAAGTCCACTGCGATGTTGAGCACATAATTGGCTCTGAGAGAGAGTCCGAGCGGTAGGAGGAGCGCGGGTGGGCTCTGACTGTTCGGCACGGCTTCCGTACCGCGACTGGTCCCTCCTCCACACTCATCCACATCCACTGCCTCCCTAGACAGGGAAATATGTAAGGAAATTACCGTATTTTAAGGTTTTTGTACTCGCGTTGCAACATCGTTGCAAGACAACCCGTGGTTGTGCAGGGGATGGTTCAGGTGTCATTGGAAAGCTCAATTATCGCCCTTTCACGGATAAATAATAATTGTATTATGCTCTGGCTCTTGTTTATGCATGAAAAAGAGCATGGAATGAAGCTCGTTTAGGGTAAATCTGCCCGCTTGGCAGGTAGTTGATGTTACAAACGGCCCCGCTCTTAGGGCGTTAAATCTCCCCTAGTTATATAATCTTGGGATTCCCTAGAATCTGAGGCTACCTCTGACACATTATCGGACTGTATGGGTTGGGCTGAAGATATAGGTTCTGCTTCTTCTTGCCCTTCATTATTACCCACTTCCATGTCTTCCGGTTGTTGCTGTATCTCAGAACGCATTTGCTGTGCGAACCCATCCCACGACAAATCCGGTACCGATGAAGGCAACGGATCGTGGGACGGAATGTCCACATTTGCATCGTCTCTTACCTATGCCTGCTATTGCACTGGCTCCTGACGCCGCCAAAAACTACGCTCGTCCGGCTCTACCCTAGACTGGTAATGTACATTGCCGGCTCTCCGCCGGATATCCTCTATAATGATCAGCTAACACCTTGACTGGCACTCTCCTATCAGAGCTAGTCTAAATGTTCAACCCGAGGTATAGCAAAATCCTGTCTAAGAGATTGGGACACATTAATGTTCATCTTATTCACATCACTATTATCACCCCCGGGAGTCGACTCAACGTCCTCCGTTCCCGCCTCCGAACTGCCAAATTGGACGTTAGACATGGCAGAGGTAGGAGCGGAGGAAGAAGGACGAGACTCCATACGGGATTTATGAGTAATTGAGTATATCCATGTTTCTTTCACTTCGGCGTCCGCACTGGTGCCGGGTCAGATCTCTTCTTCTTCTTGGCCTGGGACCGCGAAGCTGTCGAAGACTTAGATGACTGCCGAAGGGACGATCTAGATCTGGATCGTCGACGTTCTTCCCGCGGCGAGACAGATCATGACCTCTTCAACCGGGCGGAGGGGGTAGCCTTAGTAGTTGAAGAGTCACTACTGTCACTACTACTCACAATTTCTTTCAAAAGAACTTTAGTTTTGGCTCTAGACCATTTTGAACTGGACCGTGAGGAAGGAGGTTTAGTCACTTGAGATTTAATTATTAAATGTTCCCACAATGTCGTGTCGTCACAATGTAAAGCCTTATGAGCTACGTCTTTCATGTAACTATTAAAGGTCTCCTTTATTTGTAATAAGGCTACTAAGCACGACTGATCATTGTCATTGAATAACCCACCCTGTAATTCCGAACATACCCCCCATTTCTTGGATAACCAGATCCCCCTGGACCGGTCCAAGCACTTTACGCATTTGATGCAAAGTTTGTGACTAAACACTGGGATAAGTAAGCACATTGGAGTTGAACATAAAGTGACTAATGGCATATTTGTGACCCCCTCTGCTGGGATTGGCCCCCCTACCTTGGTCGCGCTGAGGTTGTTGTGCCGAGATCTGGAATGAAAATGTCCAGGAATCAATGTTTATATGGATAAACTGAGACATTCACATATGTTATACCTCAGATACGTAAAAAAACAAGATGTGGCACCACTATACTACTCTAATTTTTTGCCGCACCCTTCTGGTGAAAAGGACCGCGATGACCTCTTCTATGAAGGTAATAGGACTGCCTATCTATGATAGCTTGTATCACTGGCCTATACTTCGATGATTCCCATAATATAAACTGACAACTATCTGTTTGCCCCCGATGACTAGCGTGATAGTTTTTGTTTAATATGGCGCTTTGGACCTTTCCACCGTGACGGTGGATTAAAGGCCGTTTTTCCGCCGCGTGAGGGTATCTGTATAGCTGAGTCATTTCCGGCCGGGTCGAAAATATTTCTCTTTTGAAAGCCCTCGTCTTCCGCCGGAAAATTTGGTGGTACAACTGACCACGCCGGGTTTATATTGGATCTATTTCTTGCTCGCGGAGGCGAGCCACCAGGGTTAATTACTGAGAATTAATCTGCCAGAAGAAAACACCACACCCAATTGTGAACATTCACTTGCCAAACCAAGAAAGCTGCACACAAAACATCAATAATATGACAGGACGTCTCCTGCCTCCTTCATATTACGTATATCACCACATGATAATGAAGGACACTTCTTAAGGCTACGTATATTAGAATAATAATAATACCCCCTAGCTATAAGTATACCCCTAACTGAGGCTAGCCACGAGGCTTAGGGCAAAAAACTACACATCGACACACGGTACCTAACGTTGTATAGCTACACACGGTACCTTACCTCCCTCGACGAAAACAGCAACCCCACAGCACCCGTCGCCCCGAGTCCAGAGGGAAAAAGCAGAATCGGATTCTAGAAAGTTCCCCACCAAGTGGGACAACGCTTACACTAGAACTCCTTCTAAAATGTAATACAGGCTACTCCATCATAAGGATTGAGCAAAGTAGCACAGCCCAGCAGTATACACAGCCTCCTAGATAACTAAAAAGGCAAAGCTAACTGCTGAAAAAGAAAGATCAAACACAGAGGCGTGCGAGCTCAATGGGAGCCGCATGGTCGCCTAACACTTCGTATCTTATTTGAACACACTTCCTGGGGACGCACCAATGTGGACGCCCGTCCTATCTAGTCTAAACCTATTCTAGAACATCTCAGATAAATACAAATGAGCAAAAGACTCACTAGAAGATGAACGAATGCCGCATGAAGAGTGGGCGGGAGACACGTCTGCACCGCGCGACCACAGGGAGGAGAAGGAAGTATGACGCCGAGGCAGATCAGCGTCTCGGATAAGAAATCCACGGGAAAGACGTCCACAAAATTTGGGAAGCTTTATTATAGCATATCTTAAGCTAAGTTTTATTTTTTTATTGTTCACAAAGTTTTTTCGTAGTGAGTACCCATTCATAAAGACGATTCTGTTACGACCGGGACTCGTATAAAACAAGGGCTCTTAATCATTGGACTAGAAAGGCACACAGCCACAACGGTAACACTAGATCCAACCCTCGAACTTATAATGCGGCGCACAAAAACACCTATACTCTCCAGAGTTAAATCTGCGATAGCGGGGTATCCTCTAACTCGGTATAAATGCACTACTACTACAGGCTGATGATCTCTGATACAGCCTGATCACAACAACATACAATTACGTTAATAATGTATACAAGGAAAAAGATAGAGAGCTTAATTAAATCACTGAAATGATTTAATGCAAACAAGAAGAAGGTATAATTAAAGTTACTCTAAACAATACTAAACTGTCACTCCTATATTAAAGAAAGTGAACGAAAGTCTTAAAGCATCGAGCAGGAATCTTCTGAAGAAAGTCTGATGCTGCTTAAGATGATCGAATCGGATTTTGAACTGTTATATAAAGCAGGAACAAGATATGACAAATGTATGGACATACAGTGTTAACTGGCACGGGAATAATAATAAATGCGCAATAGTATTATCTCCAACAACAAAATAAGTACTTCCTCAGGCAACTCAAAAAGCCTGCTCGGGTTGTGCAACTCAACAACAACCAAGGCTTACAATCAACGTGAATAAAAATGCTGCATACATAACATAAGAATTTATAATCTTAATCGGGTGTCTGCTAGGTGAATAAAGTCTAGCTGGGATGTAGTAGGCTAGGAAACAATGGCTGAGCAAGCGGCTCGTAGCCTAGCGAGGTCCTTAAGACTGTACGGCCAAATTACGTTAAAATGACGGGGTGCTCTCTTGAGAGATCCAGATCGCTAGTATCTGGTTCTCTCCTGGCGACCCTCTCAAAGTCAAAGCAAAACGAGTTAGCACAGTGTTGGGTGGCAGAGGCAATAGCCCTCACTCGCAACACAGTGCTAAACTCACAAGGTACACAGTCAGAAAGACCACCTAGGCTTCCCACGTATCCGTTGCGATTGTACAGGTTCAACAAAACCTGGTACAGATCGGAAATCAGAACAACAATAGCCTCACCCCAGTCTAGCATTAAATAGCCCAGCAGACAGCCAAGAAAAAGGTAGGGAGACACCGTGAGTGTGTCGAACCTCTACAGACAAAATGGTAACCCCTCCAAAATGCCTAACTAAACATGTAATATCTGAGAGCTTCAGCATATAATACGATGGCCGATGTATGAAATCGTGCAGAACCAAAGGGGAGTTATGATGTTAAATAGAGTGGAAGAATGAGAGGTAAGAAGTTGAAAGAGAGAGAAAGTGCTCTATAGGTAGAAGTCGGAGACAGGTGGTAAGGGAGGTGTGAAGGGTATGCTGGTCAGGCAAGCTCTGAGGAAGGTAGCTCCTCGGGACCCCCAGGATCACACAAAGGCATGGTGGTCAGCCAATCACAGGCCGCTACGTCACCAGGCAGCAGGCCTGCAGAAGGCGCCAGGAACCACCAGCCAATCAAAACCGAGAGAAAGCCCACGCGGGCGAGGGACTCCTCCGGGAGGGAGGAAGGAGGAGGGAAAGCAACACTCACTGCCCCACGCTGCTCGCTCGCTCTTTCTCTCTCAACTTCACTACAATGCATCTCATGTTCTACTCATGATATAAAATATAATGAATTGTCACAGGCGAAAATGAAGACAACTTCTATACTGCCTGTGACCTGACGATTCACAAGAAAGAAAGTACAACATTGTAGATAGACTGTAGCCCATTTCACTGCCCTGGCGAGGGCTAGTGGCTACCGGGAGGCGATTCTGCCAACGCTGGCAGGCGTCACACCCCGCCCAAGATATAGGACGCTCAACATTAGACGGCAGAATGCCGACAAGACCCGTCACACATAGCCACTCCGCCAGAAATGAAATGCAAAGCTCAATCTTACATAAAACAACATATCAACATAAAGAAAATCTTATAACCCCTCCCAAACATAATAGTATAATTTTAGCCTGTTATGCTCCCAGAGCGAGCTTCACAGAGCCCAGCCTTCTAAGTGAAAGACAGGTTCAACTTAGGACTTTAGCTATAACATTGGCAACTTACAATTAACTATCAAAAGAAAGAGTTTTTATGTGATTTTTTTTATTTAATTTTAATGTTGTTTTTGGCGGCTGCTCTACAGGGGCAAGCCTAGTTTTTCTCCACTCTCAACACACACTGACTGAACGGCGAGGGTTCTCCTGCAAACAGACCCTCCCATGACAAACAATCAGCCAAAACATTATCAGTGCCCTTAGCATGCCACACATCCAACTTGTGTTCCGGCAGCACAACAACACCTGACACTGATAAACTGCCCAGTTCATCACAAGACTGGTAATTCTCTTCACTCTTTCCGGCACCGGGGCCTGCCAATAACCTTTCACTAGTTCTACCTTCGTGATTAGCGATGCAACCCCGATGCGGTCTATGGTGTCCGTCAACTCTCGATAAGGTATAGGCGTCTGTCAGGGATAATTCACACCCACTCTTGCAAATAAACACACACACTGATCTTGCCATTTAACACAGGTTGCAAAGTTACAGGCAACGACCACTCACGACATTCCTTATCCCTCAGACCCTTCGTCAACACGTAATCCAGCTCTGCTTGCACCACAGGCTGTCGAGCAGGATTTATACGGTAGGGAATTAAACTGAGCCTTGCACTGTCTCCAGCCTCCATGTCGGATTCTACCCCGTACATCAGGCCTGGAGAAGCAACAAACATGCGGATGCACTGCCACAGCCTAGTAAACAACTTATCTCGCAGAACAACATGCCTATAGTGCCCTCCCACAACCCAGCCGAGACCGCAGCTTCTAACCTGTAGTCTCCCTCCTTCTCCACCTTCGTCCCTAGAACAGCCAGGTCATGAGAGGGACAATCAGTACCACCTGTGCAGTCACTCCCATAGTTCATTATTGCTAAGGCTTCCCCACCGATACCGTACATGCGCACCCCCGCATTCCTTGCAACTACATCTGCCTGCGCAGCATCACCGCTTTTAGCGACATGGCCAGATACAGTCGGTCTATGGTAGGGCTGTTGCATTCGACTAGAGCAGCATTGGGAGGTTATACGACGACCGGGCACATCCACTCCACAGCCAACCTCACCAATCTGCTCAATGTCCTCCTTCTGACCACCACCCTTGGCAGCCATGGGTCGACCTTGACCTGACAACCATGTCCAAGCCTCGTCGCCCACCTTGAACCACCGAAACAACGAGGATAACGGTCTCCCAACATTCACGTGACCTGCCCGTGGAACATCTTGATCCGCCTGAGTTGTGAGGCTCGGGTGATCGGAACGACCAGTGGGGTATGATGAACCGAGCTGGTGCTGGAGCGCTGAACACTGCTGCTCAGGCAGGTGCTCTAGCGCTTCCACAGCCACCAGACTCGTGTCCCCCTCCCACTGCTCCGCCAAGACATGACAATCCCAACTCTCCTCCACCTGTGCCCTACTGCCCCCCTCTCCTTCTCCTCCTTGGCCGCTGCAGACCAACGCAGCAGGGACAGTAGGCTGCTCAGGTGGTTGCCTCACAAACTCCTCCAACAGGTTCACATGACATGTTTCCCCGTCCTCGTGTTTGATCTCGACAGCACCATTACCACATTTCTGAACTTCCGGGTCCTCCAACTGCAGTTTACAAATATCTGAGGGAACCAACCTGTCTAAGTGCTTCCAAAGCAACCCAAGTCCTCCCCAATATCAAACTGAGCAACCCTGTTTTCTCTCGGTGTGTAACGTTGCTGCCTCGGACTCTCTTCCTGCCCTACCTCCTCACTAGCTGTGACAGGTCCTGGGGCTTCTCCAGACTCCAACAATGGTGCCAATACTGAGTCGCCAAGAAGAGCTGCTGGTACTAAACTCTCCAAACTTTTACCAACATTAGCCATCTTCTTCCAACCGTTCCTCCGTTGATCAGAAGACTGAGGAATAGGCTGTGACACTTTGGATGCAAGAGGTCTTGTAACAACGCACGCCATAGGTTGTACTTGACACTTCTCTACCCACTCCTGTTCCTCCCTACTCACATCGGCCGGCTTCTCGGCAACGACTAAGGGGGAAACCTCAGAAGTAGGCACCGCAAAGTCGTTGCCGAGAAGGAGGTCAACGCCCCCAACAGGCAAGTTCTCCACAATTCCCACATCCAACTCTCGTATCACACCATCTACCTCCAGTTCCATCCTGACCAACGGGTATGACCTGATAGCATTGATACCTTGCACCACAACCACCCGTGCCGCGTTTATGGGTCTACCAGTAAAGTTCTTCATCAAAGTCTGAGAGGCACCCATGTCTCGCAACAGCTCAACTCCATGCTTCTTACCAGCCCACTTCACGCAGCCACGCCCTCGATGGTCACAAAAGACATCGCGGACAGGGTTCGAGCCTTCCGGATTCTTCTCCACTGGCTGTGTCCCAGCCTCTGACGTTATACCCCGGGCAAACTCAGACGACTTCGGGGACACCCCAATGTTGCGAACCAAAGACACAACTGCATTAGGTAGCTTGCATGGACAGGCTCTTGCAAAATGCCCCTTCTCATGACAATGAAAACACTCTAACTCCCCCTTGGGCTTCCCTTGAGATGAGGAAGGGCCCTGACCCTTCTTAACCCGTTGAGACCCAGCGTCGCACGTGTTGCGTCGGCAGTCTTTGATCACCAACTCCCAGCGACGCATCACGTGCGTCCGACATATAAAAAACACTTACGTGGCTCGTAAGGTAGGAAATGGCGGGAGAATAGGAGGGGGCGGTACCGTAGTGTGTGGGGGAGCCGGGCCAGTAGGTGTGAGCGGGCCGAGACAGCCGCGCGGCTGGTGGTGGTGGGCTTAGTGGGGATAGTTTACACCCCTAGTTTACCGCCACTTTGAACCTTCATTACTCCGGTCGTATGGGAGCTAGAGGCTTGAGATTTATGTGAGATACTCCTTAGGATGTATGCCGTACAATGCCATACTCAGTTTTTACCCTAGTGCTCCCGGGCGGGTGGTCATGCGGGGGAGACGAACTATTGAAACCCCCCCCCCCCGCCCCCCAAATGACCGAAATGAGTTTTTTTTTATTTGTGTGTTCATTTCTCACCATTCTCTTCCATTTTGGCTCAACAATTTTTTTTGAAGCTCCCCCCCCCAACCCCCCACCGGCCCCCCCCCCAAAAAAAATGTCAGAGGTGATTTTTTTTTGTTTTTTTTTCATTTCTCATCCTTGTCTTCCATTATAGCAAACAAAAAAAATAAGTGAAAATGGCTTGGGACTGGGGTGAACAAAATATTATAACTAGCCGGGGCTCAACGGGTTAAATGGGACGGTATTAGGTTTATGGTCAGAATTAATATCATTGCTCTTGTAGTTATGGTTATATGGTGTATCACTGACTCGGGGGGGGTGGAGTGTTGCGCCCCTTGTTACCTGCATCGTTCCGTTGTGCAGACCCGAACCCACGAATCAGCGATAGCCTACGGTCAGCCATCTCAGCTGCCTCCTGAAGAGTTTTCGGGTTCTTTTCTTTAAGATTCAACGTCAGATCGCCGCCCGTACACTTGAAAAATTGTTCTAGAAGCATCAGCTGTTTCAACTCCTCAAACGTCAATGCCTTCTCAGAGTGCAGCCAGTTTCTAAATGCATCGGACAGATCTCTGGCATGTTCAAGAAAGGTGCACTCACGACCCTTCGTTACACCCCGGAACTTCAATCTGTACGTCTCTGGTTGTAACTCATATGCCCGCAGGACAGCCTCCTTCAATAACTCATAATCGATGCACGACTCCAAGGGCAACGCATCATATGCCTTGAGTCCTTTGCCAATCAACCTAGAGGAAACAAGGGCTGCCCACTTAACCTCGGGCCATTGGTGCTCCCGGCACTTCTTCTCAAAACGCATGAAAAATTCGGTGACACCCGACTCATCAAATACAGGGACCAACTTGAGCAGGTGCGATAAAGACTGATCAAGACCTCGATTCCCAGAACCGAGACGCTGCCCTGTCGACTCCACCCGAGACTTCTCAAGATCTATGTCTGCACAGTACTTCGCCTTTCTCTCCTCAGCCTCAGTCTCATATCTGGCCCTTCTCTCCTCAAGCCTGAATCTTAGCCATCTCAAACTCCCGCTGCTGCTGCTCAGATTCCCGCTGCTGCTGCAGCTGCATCTTAGCCATATCAAGCTGGAAGAGCATCTCTGGAGTCAAACCTTGAGGAGGAGGAGATGCAACAATTGGAGACTCACCCAAGTGCAAACTACGCTGCCAGTGACTATCGGCCTGCGGGAACGCACCCGGCTCCGGAGCCCGAGGGGGCGCCATGGTAGGAGTCGAGTGGAATGGGGGCTGGGCCGAAGGTGCCCCAGCTCCCACTCCACCCGAAGCCCCACGCACCCCGCCGAGCACACAGGCCACCAGGTCACTTCTCGACATGCTGCTAGTGCCCACATGCCCCATGACCATGGCCAAACACTGGAGACCATACCGATCAATCCCCGACACCCGGTCAACAGTAATAGGTATCTCCAGAGACTTCTTTGCATCCTCCTCACTAGTTATAACTCTAATGCCTTCGGACAAAGCCCGCTGCTGCACCTCAGAGTCTGTTTCCCGTACTGTGTCCTCACTGTACACTGATCCGTCGTCCGATATAGTGTCCACCAAAAATTCTCAACGTTTATAAAAAAAAAGGAGTACCTAAACTCTTATGTAGCACTATTCACTCAAAAATGCTTGAAGACTCTTAAGTGTTATACTACTTGCCAAAAAAAGAATCCGTGTCCACTATATTCCTTTAAACAAAAACAAATGACCACAACACTCCTGCAATATTTCTCTAAGTTCACAAAATCCTAAGCAAGGTCGCCATTTGTTACGACCGGGACTCGTATAAAACAAGGGCTCTTAATCATTGGACTAGAAAGGCACACAGCCACAACGGTAACACTAGATTCAATCCTCGAACTTATAATGCCGGCGCACAAAAACACCTATACCCTCCAGAGTTAAATCTGCGATAACGGGGTATCCTATAACTCGGTATAAATGCACTACTACTACAGGCTGATGATCTCTGATACAGCCTGATCACAACAACATACAATTACGTTAATAATATATACAAGGAAAAAGATAGAGAGCTTAATTAAATCACTGAAATGATTTAATGCAAACAAGAAGAAGGTATAATTAAAGTTACTCTAAACAATACTAAACTGTCACTCCTATATTAAAGAAAGTGAACGAAAGTCCTAAAGCATCGAGCAGGAATCTTCTGAAGAAAGTCTGATGCTGCTTAAGATGATCGAATCGGATTTTGAACTGTTATATAAATCAGGAACAAGATATGACAAGTGTATGGACATACAGTGTTAACTGGCACGGGATTAATAATAAATGCGCAATAGTATTATCTCCAACAACAAAAGAAGTACTTTCTCAGGCAACTCAAAAACAACCAAGGCTTACAATCAACGTGAATAAAAATGCTGCATACATAACATAAGAGTTTATAATCTTAATCGGGTGTCTGCTAGGCGAATAAAGTCTAGCTGGGATGTAGTAGGCTAGGAAACAATGGCTGAGCAAGCGGCTCGTAGCCTAGCGAGGTCCTTAAGACTGTACGGCCAAATTACGTTAAAATGACGGGGTGCTCTCTTGAGAGATCCAGATCGGTAGTATCTGGTTCTCTCCTGGTGACCCTCTCCAAGTCAAAGCAAAACGAGTTAGCACAGTGTTGGGTGGCAGAGGCAAAAGCCCTCACTCGCAACACAGTGCTAAACTCACAAGGTACACAATCAGAAAGACCACCTAGGCTTCCCACGTATCCGTTGCGATTTTACAGGTTCAACAAAACCTGGTACACATCGGAAATCACAACAACAATAGACTCACCCCAGTCTAGCATTAAATAGCTCAGCAGACAGCCAAGAAAAAGGTAGGGAGACACCGTGAGTGTGTCGAACCTCTACAGACAAAATGGTAACCCCTCCAAAATGCCTAACTAAACATGTAATATCTGAGAGCTTCAGCATATAATACGATGGCCGATGTATGAAATTGTGCAGAACCAAAGGGGAGTTATGATGTTAAATAGAGTGGAAGAATGAGAGGTAAGAAGTTGAAAGAGAGAGAAAGTGCTCTATAGGTAGAAGTCGGAGACAGGTGGTAAGGGAGGTGTGAAGGGTATGCTGGTCAGGCAAGCTCTGAGGAAGGTAGCTCCTCGGGACCCCCAGGATCACACAAAGGCATGGTGGTCAGCCAATCACAGGCCGCTATGTCACCAGGCAGCAGGCCTGCAGAAGGCGCCAGGAACCACCAGCCAATCAAAACTGAGAGAAAACCCACGCGGGCGAGGGACTCCTCCGGGAGGGAGGAAGGAGGAGGGAAAGCAACACTCACTGCCCCACGCTGCTCGCTCGCTCTTTCTCTCTCAACTTCACTACAATGCATCTCATGTTCTACTCATGATATAAAATATAATGCATTGTCACAGGCGAAAATAAAGACCACTTCTATACTGCCTGTGACATGACGATTCGCAAGAAAGAAAGTACAACATTGTAGATAGACTGTAGCCCATTTCACTGCCCTGGCGAGCGCTAGTGGCTACCGGGAAGCGATTCTGCCAACGCTGGCAGGCGTCACAATTCCATAAGAGAATTAGCATACACTTATGAAGTTGGCTCCTCCTTCTCCCTGTGGCGGTAAGTTCAAATGAGCTAACACAAGGGGTTTGAAGAGGGATATTATATAATAGGCATATCGTCAATGATGCAGGGGCCACTAATAAATACAGAACATAACGAGATGGATGAGAAGAGTATGCGATGTCATAGCCTAGTGAGAGACCTAATGGTTCACTAATATTCTCAATTTCCACTAAACGCGGAAAAGGAAAGGAAAATCCTGGTAACGGCATCATGTTACGTTACGAGCGGGGTTCAGAACCCATAACATAAACAAACATTCCACTAAAACCACAAAACAAGGACTTAGCCTTACAAAATGTGGTAACTATGACTTATCATTTTCAGTCAAGATAAAGTGGCATGTTAAACTTCCACAAAACTAGAGACTCTCTCCTTAGTCACTAAAACCTTGGTGGGTGAAATTTTTTGGCAAGTTCATAATCTATCTATCTATCTATTGCCTGACGCCGTGATCCCCGAAGGGGTGGCCACGAACGAACCGCCCCCATGCACCTCTGTCCCCAGTCAGTCGACGCCCCTCCCCCCAACCAGCACCGCCTTCGTTCATGTACTTCCTCACTCCATCCTTCCACCTCATATTCGGTCTACCTCTCCCCCTCCGTCCCTCCACCTCGCTCTCGTACACCCTCTTAGTCATTCTCTCGCTTTCCATACGTTCCATATGGCCGAACCATCTCAAGTTGTTCCTTTTCACACTTTCCAGCACATCTACCTCCACACCACACCTCCTTCTTACTTCCTCATTAGTCTGTCTATCCCTCCATGTAACTCCGCACGCACTCCTTAAGTAATTCATTTCCACTGCTCTCACTCTTGGTCTGAGTCTCTCAACCAACGTCCATGCTTCGCTTCCGTAAGTCAGTGTCGGGATTACCACACTGTCATGCAAGGACTTCTTCACTTCCATACTGACCACCCTATTTCTTGTTACTGCTTTTAGCGTTCCTACAACCCTCTTCCCCTGTTGTACCCTCTCCCGCACCTCTTCATCCATAGTCCCATCTTTACTCAACACACTGCCCAGATACTTAAAAGAGTTGACGATCTCCATAGCCTGACCGTTCAGCTTCACCTCACACTCTGTGACTTCACCCCTTTCGAAGACCATAACCTTGCTCTTCCCCGTATTTACCTTCAAATTCCGTTTTTCGCACACTGTTCCAAACTCATTTACCAGACCCTGCAACTCCCATTCATTATCACTCATCAGAACTGTATCATCCGCAAACAGCAGTATAGGTAGCTTCCACTCAATTCCCTCCCTTTTCAGCGATACACCAACATCCACTGCTCTTGATAGGATTTCTTTCATAACTCCATCCATATATACAGTAAACAACCACGGGGACATCACACACCCCTGTTTCAAACCAACATTCAGGTCAAAGAACTCGCTCTGCTCACTCTCCACACGTACTGCCGCCTTTGCACCCTCATACATGCTCTTCACTGCTTTCAGTAACTTGCCCTCTACTCCGTATATTCTAAGTACTTTCCACAAACCTTCTCTATCCACTCTGTCATAGGCCTTCTCCAAGTCCATAAAGGCAACATACACCTTTTGTTTCTTCTCCAGATACTTCTCCACAACACAATTCAGGGTAAAAATCTGATCTACACATCCTCTTCCCTTCCTAAAACCTCCCTGCTCGTCGCCTATCCATTTCTCCGTTCTCACTCTCACTCTCTCAATCACTACCCTACTGTATACCTTCCCTACTACGCTTAGAAGACATATTCCTCGGTGGTTACCACACACTCCTCTTTCCCCTTTGCCCTTATATAGGGGGACTATTATGCCAGTCTTCCAGTCATCGGGTGCACTCCCCTTCTCCCATGCTAGTTTGCACATTTTCCATACCCATTCTATCACTATCTCACCACCATACCTCAACATTTCCCCACACACTCCATCTGTTCCTGGTGCTTTCCCCAACTTCACTCTTTTCATGGCTTCCCACACTTCTGACCTCCTGATCCCCACCTCCTCCTCCACTACTTCTTCTTCTCCCTCCCATACCATATCCAGCTATGTTTGCTGGCTCTTCATTCCTTTCATTTAGCAACTCACTGAAGTACTCCCTCCATCTTTCGACTCTCTCTTGCTTCTCGGCTAGCATTCTCCCATTCTTATCTTTCACACCCTTACTGTTTCCCTTGCTACCTTCCCTAACTTTCTTGACTTCTTTCCAGAACAGTTTCTTACTCTCCCTCCATTTTACACTCAGATTCCTTCCAAATTCCTCATCTACTCTTCTCTTACTTTCCTTCACTACTCTCTTCACCACCCTCTTACTCTCCACGTACCTCGCTCGTTTCTGTCTCTCGGAATCTTCATTCCCTCTACTACCCAACCACTCTCTATATGCTCTATATAAAATATCAGTTAATATCAAATGGCTATTTTCACCTGAAACCCTAAAGATATCCTTTTCTCACCTCTCGTTCATAATTAGTTATCTTTAGTGACTTTGACTTAGATTTATATCAACATAATCAAAAGAAAAATATACTAGCACAAAGATAAAGGTATAAAATGTAAAGATTGTGTAAAATAAAATTATAATTTATTTACATGAGATTAATTATACACAAAAGTTAATTGTTAAAAGTTAAAGCATGTGTGGAGGTGTGTGGAGTGAGGAGAAGAGGGAGGGGAGTGAAAGGTACAGCATGGTGGACAGAAGAGGTATGAATAGCTGTGGAAGAAAAGAAGAAAGCATATAGAGAGTGGTTGGGTAGTAGAGGGAATGAAGATTCCGAGAGACAGAAACGAGCGAGGTACGTGGAGAGTAAGAGGGTGGTGAAGAGAAAGTAAGAGAAGAGTAGATGAGGAATTTGGAAGGAATCTGATTGTAAAATGGAGGGAGAGTAAGAAACTGTTCTGGAAAGAAGTCAAGAAAGTTAGGGAAGGTAGCAAGGGAAAAAAGTAAGGGTGTGAAAGATAAGAATGGGAGAATGCTAGCCGAGAAGCAAGAGAGAGTCGAAAGATGGAGGGAGTACTTCAGTGAGTTGCTAAATGAAAGGAATGAAGAGCCAGCAAACATAGCTGGATATGGTATGGGAGGGAGAAGAAGAGAAGTAGTGGAGGAGGAGGTGGGGATCAGGAGGTCAGAAGTGTGGGAAGCCATGAAAAGAGTGAAGTTGGGGAAAGCACCAGGAACAGATGGAGTGTGTGGGGAAATGTTGAGGTATGGTGGTGAGATAGTGATAGAATGGGTATGGAAAATGTGCAAACTAGCATGGGAGAAGGGGAGTGCACCCGATGACTGGAAGACTGGCATAATAGTCCCCCTATATAAGGGCATAGGGGAAAGAGGAGTGTGTGGTAACCACCGAGGAATATGTCTTCTAAGCGTAGTAGGGAAGGTATACAGTAGGGTAGTGATTGAGAGAGTGAGAGTGAGAACGGATAAATGGATAGGCGACGAGCAGGGAGGTTTTAGGAAGGGAAGAGGATGTGTAGATCAGATTTTTACCCTGAACTGTGTTGTGGAGAAGTATCTGGAGAAGAAACAAAAGGTGTATGTTGCCTTTATGGACTTGGAGAAGGCCTATGACAGAGTGGATAGAGAAGGTTTGTGGAAAGTACTTAGAATATACGGAGTAGAGGGCAAGTTGCTGAAAGCAGTGAAGAGCATGTATGAGGGTGCAAAGGCGGCAGTACGTGTGGAGAGTGAGCAGAGCGAGTTCTTTGACCTAATGTTGGTTTGAAACAGGGGTGTGTGATGTCCCCGTGGTTGTTTACTGTATATGGATGGAGTTATGAAAGAAATACTATCAAGAGCAGTGGATGTTGGTGTATTGCTGAAAAGGGAGGGAATTGAGTGGAAGCTACCTACAGTATACTGCTGTTTGCGGATGATACAGTTCTGATGAGTGATAATGAATGGGAGTTGCAGGGTCTGGTAAATGAGTTTGGAACAGTGTGAGAAAAACGGAATTTGAAGGTAAATGCGGGGAAGAGCAAGGTTATGGTCTTCGAAAGGGGTGAAGTCACAGAGTGTGAGGTGAAGCTGAACGGTCAGGCTATGGAGACCGTCAACTCTTTTAAGTATCTGGGCAGTGTGTTGAGTAAAGATGGGACTATGGATGAAGAAGTGCGGGAGAGGGTACAACAGGGGAAGAGGGTTGTAGGAACGCTAAAAGCAGTAACAAGAAATAGGGTGGTCAGTATGGAAGTGAAGAAGTCCTTGCATGACAGTGTGGTAATCCCGACACTGACTTACGGAAGCGAAGCATGGACGTTGGTTGAGAGACTCAGACCAAGAGTGAGAGCAGTGGAAATGAATTACTTAAGGAGTGCGTGCGGAGTTACATGGAGGGATAGACAGACTAATGAGGAAGTAAGAAGGAGGTGTGGTGTGGAGGTAGATGTGCTGGAAAGTGTGAAAAGGAACAGCTTGAGATGGTTCGGCCATATGAAACATATGGAAAGCGAGAGAATGACTAAGAGGGTGTACGAGAGCGAGGTGGAGGGACAGAGAGGGAGAGGTAGACCGAATGAGAGGTGGAAGGATGGAGTGAGGAAGTACATGAACGAAGGCGGTGCTGGTTGGGGGGAGGGGCGTCGACTGACTGGGGACAGAGGTGCATGGGGGCGGTTCGTTCGTGGCCACCCCTTCGGGGATCATGGCGTCAGGCAATAGATAGATAGATAGAAAAGTTAATTATTGTGAAAATATCAAAGTGAGAACATTAAAGTGAAACAATAAGGACACTCTTAGCCAAAATAAATACATAATTACCATCCAAAAGAGCAAGTGAAAGCAATCAATTGAACATAGAACACCAGGCTATACTTATCTCACTCAAGATGATTCTTTTACAAACGTGGAGACAGGGTAGGTCAGTTCCAGATGATGGTCGAGTTAACACTGATTTCCTTAGTCAAAATGTACTCTGGGCTCACCTTTCTCTGGCCTCAAACTATCTAACTGTATTAATCATCAACTCATTAGATAATCTCTGGATAAAAGTATTAATTTTACTATGCACTCTATGATATAATTATCTTGTAATCAACACTTATGAATAGACAAGCCTAATACAGTATTAACTAATTATAACCAAAACCTTTCATACGTCAGCCAACGAACAATTTGAGGGATTTGGTGGGATTTTGGAGAGAAGGAGAGAAAGGGTGAGGGGGAAGGGGGTAGGAGTAGGAGGCTAGAGGAATAGGAAGTAGAATGGAATGTGGGGATTATATGAAGAAAGGGGGGGTGAGGAGGAAGGAATTTTCCACTACCACACGCGGTGTGCACTCATGGACAATAATATTTTCCTATATACGATACTAAGATGCCTACAGGTCAAATTAACTATACCAGGCCCATAACATTGCATACAATATTCAATCATAAATAATTAAAGATCACATCCACCATAATAAGCACAATACCACAAATACAACCAGTGACACTTTAATAACGTAATAAAGTAAAAATCCCTGACACTATCCTGAGGCTTTACAAATTGAACATAAGGAGAGAGGGGGAACATAGACGAGAGGTCAGACCAACGGCGGAAAGGAGAGACGGAGGGGGTCGGAGAAAGGGACCGAGGGCGGCAAGGAGATGGAGGAGTAGGGCAGTAGGGCACGGACCAGGAAAGACCGGGAGCGGACAGGCAAGGAAGATATGCGAGGCAAAACATGGGTATGAGATACGAGGGTGCTATAGGGATGAGTAAAGAGAGAAGGATAAGGCACGATGAAAGGTAATAATTCTATGGTGATGACGACCCCAAACCAGAGGAAGGAAACCCATTTCCACGTGGAGGGAAACCAACGGCGATGAATGGAAGGAACCCAATGCTATGCGCAGCGCTGTGTGCTATACAACATCCCACTTCTTGAGCACCGAGGGGGAAGCCAAGCTATAGACGGAGCAGCCATGATGGATTTTGCTTAAAACAAGACGAATAAAACCACACCAACACGTTCCGATCCGTGCCCCAACGGACACCCACCAAGATCTTCATTATATCAAGTCATACAGGAGGAACGCAAATATTCTATGTGATGTTTCCAAGTCAATATGGGGCAATCGAGAAGGAGGCCCAGAAAGGTTTGTTGAGCACGTAACAGAGCTGGCATTCCTGAAATGTTGATGGAGGGGAACCTATGCTGAAGGGTAAAGCATATCAATGTACATTTCTGCATATTGACGGCAAACCCCCAATTGAAGAACCACCAAAGCAGGCTTTCCACACCAGCCTGCAGGCACTGCTGGTCCTCGAGCAGCATGGGAGCAGAGCAGACCAGGGCCAGGTCATTTGCATATACCAAAAGGGATGAACCAGGGTGTTGAGGGAGATGTGACGCACGTCAGCTCCCCAGCGACCACGAGGGGGCAGCGGTTGGCTCCCTATCCTCTTTTCCCCTCTCCCCAGGCAGTGTTATGGGCTGTAGTTTATTGATTAAGTTCTAGTTTCTTCCTAGTGCATCATAGTGTCACAGGTAGTCCAGAAATACTCTTTATTTTCACCTGTAACAATGCATTGTATTTTATTCCAGCTGTCATAGATTTAATGTATTAGATGACTCGTGGAAGTTGGAGAGTGTGAGTGAGTGAGAGAGAGAGAGAGAGAGAGAGAAATCAGAGCGAGGTGGTATTGGCAGATTGATATCATGCAACTTGGTTAGTTACGTCATCTCTCGGGCGCCTGATTCGTCGCCGGGCTCCTCCCTCCTGCTCCGTCACCGCTTTCCCACCGCGTCGGAAATGGGTGCGCCTACACGCCCGCACTCCCTTGTGACTTCCACGGGCAGAGCTCCTCGTAGTGCTGTAACGCTAACATCCCCTTGCAATCTATCAGCCCACCTCACCCCCCTATTGCGAACTTTCTCTACCACTGCTTACCTTCTTCTCTCTGTATATCCTACTGTTAATTAACTGCCCTTTCCCTTGACGTTGATTTCATATATCCGTCACTGTATTATACAGCGAGCTCTCAGAGATATTATATGTACTTAGTTCGGCATTTTGGATCAGAGGGTTATCCATTTTGGCTTGGGGAGGTTTGACATACTCATTGTGTTGCCCCAACCTTATTTTCTTGGGTGTCTGCCAGGTCAGTCGATGCTAGACTGGGGAGAGGCTATCAGGTTGCAGTTTCCTATGAGCATAGACTTCGTTGAGCCTATGCAACTGTACCGGATACCTGCGGAGGCCTAGGTAATTTTCTTGTCTGTGTACCTTAGAGCCTAGCACTGTGTTGGCGTGAGGGCGTTGGCCTAGTCCACCCAGCACTGTGCTAGCTCGTTAGCTTTTGACTTAGGAGGGTCGCCAGGAGAGAACCAGGTACACGAGACCTGGATCTCTCAAGAGAGCACCCCGTCATTTAATGTAACTAGGCGCACAGACTTGAGAACGACACTAGGCTACCGAGCAGGTGGCTCGGCCCAGGTAGCCTAGCCTACGACTCCCCTGCTAGACTTCGTCCACCTGGCAGACCCCCGATTAGGGTTTATAATCTCATTATGTATATGTGTGCAGCATTATTGCTCCTTATGTTTATAGTAAGTCGTGATTGTTTGCTGAGAGACCCAACCAGAGCAGGCTAGTGCCTGGTGGGAGAAAGCACATCTTTTTGTGGTTAGAGTTTAGACTGCCGACTGTTTTATAATTACCCCTGTGCCAGATAACACCGTATGTCCCTACACTATATATGTTCCCACAGTAATAATACACAGTTCAGAATCCGAGACTTACTTCTTAGTTGCATCTGACTTTTGCAGAAGATTCTGGCATGATGCTTTAGGACTTTCTTTGTTTCACTTTCTTTCAGACAGGAGTGACAGTTTACTGATTATTTAACGTAACGTTAATTATCCTTCTTCTAGTTTGCTATTAAATCGTTGCTGCGATTTAATTACGCTATCTATCTTTTTCCTTGTTTACCTTAATATAGTAATCGTATGTTGTATGAGTATAGGCTGCTTCAGTGATCATCAGCCTATAGTGTGCACCTTTTACCGAGTCATAGGATACCTCGTTGTCCAGGCATGACTCAGGGCGGTATAGGTGTTTTGTTCTCCAGTGGTTAAGGCAGGGGTTGGAACTAGTGTTACCGTTGTTGCATTTAGCCTCATCTAGTCCAATGATTAAGAGCCCTGTGTCTTGCAGAACCTGGATCGTAACAAATGGCGACCTTGCTTAGGATTTTGTTAACTTAAGAAATACTGTGGGAGTATAGTGGTAATTTTTTTATTGAGGAATACAGTGGACACATATTTTTTTTGGCAAGCAGTATAACACATAAAGAGGCTTCAGATAACTTTAAGTGAATAGGTGCTTGCATAAGAGATTATAGATACTTTTTTTTTTTTAAACTTGCACACTTCTCAGTATACACCATGTCTAGCAACAGCTCAGTTAACGGGGATAATCAGACAGTACAGCCTACGGGTGTTGAGCAGCAGCAGGAATTTAATGATGGCATCAGAGTTATTAATTGTGAGGCTGATGCGAGGAAGTTTGTGGAGATACCAGTAACAGCGAGTCGGTTGGAGGGGATTTATTGCTGTGGTCTGCGTTGTTTGGCCACGATCCTGGGGCGTGTCGGCTTTGGCAGCATGTCTAAGAGTGACCTGGTGGCTTGTGTGTTGGGTGGTGGCAGTGGGTTGCAGGGTGGAGCGGGGGCTTGGGAGCCTTTATCCAAGCCTCCCTTCCACTCTACTCCTATCGCGCCCCCTAGGTTACCAGACCTTGGCACGCTTCCGCAATCTGATAGTCGCTGGCAGCGTGGTTTGCCCCTGGGTGAGCCACTGGGTAGGTCTCCTATAATTGCTCCTCCCCCTCAGGGTTTGACTGCTGATATGTTGTTGCAACTGGAGTTGGCTAAGATCCAGATCCAGCATGAAGTTGAGATGGCTAAGGTTCAGGCTGAGGAGAGGGCGGAGATGTCTAAGATTCAGGCTGAGGAGAGGACAGCATGCCGTGAGGCGGAGTTGCAGGTTGAAGCAACTAGGTACTGTGCTGAGATGGATGTTGAGAAATCTAGGGTGGAGACAACAGTTCTGGGAATCGTGGGTCTGAGTCTTTATCGCACTTGATTAAATTAGTCCCTGTGTTCGATGAGTCTGGTGTGACTGAGTTTTTTGCACGGTTTGAGAAGAAGTGTCGGGAGCATGAGTGGCCGGAGATTAAGTGGGCAGCCCTTGTATCATCAAAGCTTGTTGGGAAAGGTCTCAAGGCATATGACTCGCTGTCATTGGAGGACTGTACTAACTATGTGGTGTTAAAGGAGGCTGTGCTCCGGGCCTATGAGTTGCAACCAGAAACCTACAGGTTGAAATTTTTGGGCGTTGTAAAGAGCAAGGAGAGCTCTTTCCTTGAACATGCCCGGGAACTGACTGACACTATGTGGAACTGGCTCCGGTCTGAGAATGCGACAACAGTTGATCAGGTTAAGCAGTTATTTTTGTTGGAGCAGTTCTTCCGGTGCAGAGGCAGCGACCTGACATTAAACCTGAAGGAAAAATGCCCTAAGACCGTAGAGGAGGCAGCTAAGCTTGCTGACCTCCGGCTTTCTTTGATTCGTGGGTGCGGGTCTGCTCATCGAAGTGAGACAGGTAACAAGGGGCATAACACTCCACCCCCCAAAGTCAATGAAGCACAAAATAACACTGTAAAAAGTAAGAGCAATGATACCCATTATAACTACAAACACAAAACCGTCCCATTTTCAAAAGGGCAGGGCCCTTCCCCACCAACTCAAGGGGGGAAGTCTAGTGGTGAAGTGAAATGTTTTAAATGTCAGGAGGTGAGTCACTTTGCACGTACATGTCCGAGTAATATTCCTGCTAAGCCTGTGTCTTTGGTTCGCAACATGGGGGTGTCTCTGAGCTCTTCTGCGTCTGCCCGGGGTAGGTCGTCAGTTGCGGGGACACAGCCTGTGAAGAAGGGTTTGGAGGGCTCGACACCTGTCCAAGACACGTTTTGCAGCCATCGAGGGCGCGGGCTTGTGAGCTGGGGGAATACTAAACATCAGGTCAAATTGTTGCATGACACTGGGGCATCACAGACACTTCTTAAAAATTTCACAGGCAAACCTATAAACGCGGCTCGGGTTGTTGTGGTACAGGGGATCAATGCTACCAGGTCATACCCGTTGATTAGGTTGGAGCTGGAGGTGGATGGTGTGTGTCGTGAACTTGATGTTGGGATCGTAGAGAGCTTGCCAGTTGAGGGCGTCAACCTCCTTCTGGGCAACGACTTTGCGGTGCTCACTTCGGAGGTTCCACCCTTAGTTGTTGCCGAGAGGGCGGCCGACGTTAATAGGGAGAATCGGGAGTGGGTCGAGAGGTGTCAGCTTAAACAGATGGCCTGTGCAGTCACCCGTTCTCGCGCGTCAGTTCAGTCACTACCATTGTCTCAGTCTTCAGACCAGCGGAGGAACGGTCGGAAGGAGCAAGCTGAAGCTGGGAGTTTTGTGAGTTTTGCTCCAGCGGCTCTCCTTAGCAGCTTAGTACGTGACCCAGAGGTGAGCTCCGGAGTGGCCCTACAACCTGTCACCCCTAGTGACATGGTTGGGCGTGATGGCACTCCTCGATTTAGTAGTTCCCAGTTGGAGGAGAGTTGTGGGAACGGGGCTATCAAACACGAGGACGGGGAAACATGTCATGTGAACCTGTTGGAGGAGTTTGTGAGGCAACCACCTGAGCAGCCTACTGTCCCTGCGTTGGTCTGCAGCGGCCAAGGTGGAGAAGGAGAGGGGGGCAGTAGGGCACAGGTGGAGGAGAGTAGGGATTGTCATGTCTCGGCGGAGCAGTGGGCGGGGGACACGAGTCTGGTGGCTGTGGAAGCGCTAGAGCACCTGCCTGAGCAGCAGTGTGCAGCGCTCCAGCACCAGCTCGGTTCATACCCCACTGGTCGTGCCGAGCCCCTGAGCCTCACAACTCGGGCGGTGCAAGATGTTCCGCGGGCAGGTCACGTGAATGTTGAAAGACCGTTAGCCTCGTTTCGGTGGTTCAAGGTTGGCGACGAGGCTTGGACATGGTTGTCAGGTCAGGGTCGACCCATGGCTGCCAAGGGTGGTGGTCAGAAGGAGGACATTGAGCAGATTGGTGAGATTGGCTGTGGAGTGGATGTGCCCGGTCGTCGCATAGCCTCCCAATGCTGCTCTAGTCGAATGCAACAGCCCTACCATAGACCGACTGTATTTGGCCATGTCGCTAAAAGTGGTGATGCTGCTCAGGCAGATGTAGTTGCAAGGAATGCGGGGGCGCGCATGTACGGTATCGGCGGGGAAGCCTTAGCAATAATGAACTATGGGAGTGACGGCACAGGTGGTACTGATTGTCCCTCTCATGACCTGGCTGTTCTAGGGACGAAGGTGGAGAAGGAGGGAGACTACAGGTTAGAAGCTGCGGTCTCGGCTGGGTTGTGGGAGGGCTCTAGGCATGTTCTGCGAGATAAGTTGTTTACTAGGCTGTGGCAGTGCATCCGCATGTTTGTTGCTTCTCCAGGCCTGATGTACGGGGTAGAATCCGACATGGAGGCTGGAGACAGTGCGAGGCTCAGTTTAATTCCCTACCGTATAAATCCTGCTAAAAAGCCTGTCGTGAAAACAGAGCTAGACGACATGTGGAAAAAGGGTCTGAGGGATAAAGGATATTGGGAGTGGTCGTTGCCAGTGAGTTTGCAACCTGAGTTGAGTGGCAAGATCAGTGTGTGTGCATTATCCCTGACAGACACCTATCCATTGCCCAAGGGTCTGAGGGATAAGGAATGTCGTGAGTGGTCATTGCCTGTAAATTTGCAACCTGTGTTAAGTGGCAAGATCAGTGAGTGTGTTGATTGCGAGAGTGTGTGTGCATTATCCCTGACAGACGCCTATACCTTATCGAGAGTTGACGACACCATAGACCGCCACGGGGCTGCATCGCCTATCACGAAGGTAGAACTAGTGAAAGGTTATTGGCAGGTCCCGTTGCCGGAAAGAGTGAAGAGAAATGCCAGTCTAGTGATGAACTGGGCAGTTTATCAGTGCCAGGTGTTGTTTTGCTGCCGGGACACAAGTTGGATGTGTGGCATGCTAAGGGCACTGATAATGTTTTGGCTGATTGTTTGTCACGGGAGGGTTTGTTTGCAGGAGAACCCTCGCCGTTCAGTCAGTGTGGGTTGTGTGGAGGAAAATAGGCTACATATATTTAAAGCCGAACAAAAACAACAATAAAATTTAAAAATCAACATAAAAACTCTTTCTGTTATAGTAAATTTAAGTATGTTTTGTTACAGCTGAAGCACTAGCTATTAGTGGGCTGAGTTTCGTAGAACTCGCTTTCGGAGCGTAACAATTTTAAGTTTTGCTATTGTATTAAGGGGGTAAATATGTAAGTTTGTTTCATTTTATAAGTATGTTTTTTTTGTGAAACCTATATGCTGTATTATTGTGCTGGGGTGGGGAGGTTAGGTGACGTGTGCCGATTTCAGATATCAGAACTTGCCTAATGTTAAGTGTCTGATATCTTGGGGTGTGGGGGGGGGGGGGGGGGGGGGTGACGCACGTCAGCTCCCCAGCGACCACGAGGGGGCAGCGCTTGGCTCCCTATCCTCTTCTCCCCTCTCCCCAGGCAGTGTTATGGGCTGTAGTTTATTGATTAAGTTCTAGTTTCTTCCTAGTGCATCATAGTGTCACAGGTAGTCCAGAAATACTCTTTATTTTCACCTGTGACAATGCATTGTATTTTATTCCAGCTGTCATAGATTTAATGTATTAGATGACTCATGGAAGTTGGAGAGTGTGAGTGAGTGAGAGAGAGAGAGAGAGAGAGAGAGAAATCAGAGCGAGGTGGTATTGGCGGATTGATATCATGCATCTTGGTTAGTTACGTCATCTCTAGGGCGCCTGATTCGTCGCCGGGCTCCTCCCTCCTACTCCGTCACCGCTTTCCCGCCGCGTCGGGAATGGGTGCGCCTACACGCCCGCACTCCCTTGTGACTTCCACGGGCAGAGCTCCTCGTAGTGCTGTAACGCTAACATCCCCTTGCAATCTATCAGCCCACCTCACCCCCCTATTGCGAACTTTCTCTACCACTGCTTACCTTCTTCTCTCTGTATATCCTACTATTAATTAACTGCCCTTCTCCTTGACGTTGATTTCATATATCCGTCACTGTATTATACAGCGAGCTCTCAGAGATATTATATGTACTTAGTTAGGCATTTTGGATCAGAGGGTTATCCATTTTGGCTTGGGGAGGTTTGAAATACTCATCGTGTTGCCCAAACCTTATTTTCTTGGGTGTCTGCCCGGTCAGTCGATGCTAGACTGGGGAGAGGCTATCAGGTTGCAGTTTCCTATGAGCATAGACTTCGTTGAGCCTATGCAACTGTACCGGATACCTGCGGAGGCCTAGGTCATTTTCTTGTCTGTGTACCTTAGAGCCTAGCACTGTGTTGGCATGAGGGCGTTGGCCTAGTCGACCCAGCACTGTGCTAGCTCGTTAGCTTTTGACTTAGGATGGTCGCCAGGAGAGAACCAGGTACACGAGACCTGGATCTCTCAAGAGAGCACCCCGTCATTTAATGTAACTAGGCGCACAGACTTGAGAACGACACTAGGCTACCGAGCAGGTGGCTCGGCCTAGGTAGCCTAGCCTACGACTCCCCTGCTAGACTTCGTCCACCTGGCAGACCCCCGATTAGGGTTTATAATCTCATTATGTATATGTGTGCAGCATTATTGTTCCTTATGTTTATAGTAAGTCGTGATTGTTGCTGAGAGACCCAACCAGAGCAGGCTAGTGCCTGGTGGGAGAAAGCACATCTTTTTGTGGTTAGAGTTTAGACTGCCGACTATTTTATAATTACCCCTGTGCCAGATAACACCGTATGTCCCTACACTATATATGTTCCCACAGTAATAATACACAGTTCAGAATCCGAGACGTACTTTTTAGTTGCATCTGACTTTTGCAGAAGATTCTGGCATGATGCTTTAGGACTTTCTTTGTTTCACTTTCTTTCAGACAGGAGTGACAGTTTACTGATTATTTAACGTAACGTTAATTATCCTTCTTCTAGTTTGCTATTAAATCGTTGCTGCGATTTAATTACGCTATCTATCTTTTTCCTTGTATACCTTAATAAAGTAATCGTATGTTGTATGAGTATAGGCTGCTTCAGTGATCATCAGCCTATAGTGTGCACCTTTTACTGAGTCATAGGATACCTCGTTGTCCAGGCACGACTCAGGGCGGTATAGGTGTTTTGTTCTCCAGTGGTTAAGGCAGGGGTTGGAACTAGTGTTACCGTTGTTGCATTTAGCCTCATCTAGTCCAATGATTAAGAGCCCTGTGTCTTGCAGAACCTGGATCGTAACAGAGGTCAGAAAGGAGGACACTAAACAGCAACAGCGAGGGACTGAGGACCGAGTCCTGGAGTATACCTCGGCGGATGGCACACAGCGCAGATAGCACCCCCCCAACAGAGACCGTAATGGAGCAACCCGAGAGAAAACTGTACAACCAGGAAAACAGACAACGGAACACCCGAGATGCCCATGCCAGAAAATTTAAACATGATCCCCACACAGGGAGACAAATCAAAAGCACCTGCGACATCCACAAAGAGGGCCTACATGACACCACAATGCCTGTAAGTGTCTTGAGCCAAGTTCTCTAGCTGAAGAAGGACGCCCAGCATGTCCCGGTCAGGACAAATACCACAATGCTCCTCCAACAACGCACCCCTAGACTTAGAACACCACTGCAGATGAGAGCAAACAAGACGCCCCATGAGGTTCCCCACACATTGGATGAGCAGAATGGGACGGTAACCTGAGGGTCTGGCGAGGTCCTTCCTGGGTTTAGGGAAAGTTAAGAGGATAGACTCCTTCCAAGCACCCGGGAAGACTCTATACGCACAGCTTCGATTGAAAAGATCCAACAAGACAGTGGAAGACGAGGAATGGAAAGAGCGGAGGAATTCATAAGAGACCAGGTCAGGCCTGGCAGCTTTATGGGGCAAAAGAGCTGAGACAGCAGAGAAAAGTTCCTGAGACATGAAAGGAAGAGAGAGACCAAAAGGAGAAGGAGCAGCCTCAGCAAGACAGACAGCGGCCACCAGGTGACCAGAATCAGGGAGTGCTAAGTTTTGGAGAATAGAAAGAAGCAAAAAAGTCAGCCTTGGAGAGATCAGAGAGAAGAACGACACCATCCCGTTAAAGAGGAGAGTAGAAAAAAGAAGAATAACCCTACATAGAGAACAAAAACGTCTACATGTGCAAAGCCGAAGAAGAAAAGGAGGGAGAAGAAACAAAGAACGACCAGTCCGAACGACGCACAACTACCAAGACACAGATACACTCCCCATCCAGGCGCCAGTACCGATGCTTGTTCGCTTCCGAGACAGAGTGACACCAGGCATACTGCGCCCAGCGCCTGACCTTCACTGCCTCACAACAAGCATCGGTCCACCAAGAGGCAACACATGTTGGTCAGATAGAAAAGAAGCCCAGCTGCCGGTGGAAACCAGCCACGAGGAGAAGGAGCCTGACACCACCTCAAGAGGAACAGCCACAACCGAGCAAGGGAAGGTAATGGCCTCCGTAAACACCGGCCAGCCCCTCTCCGAAAAGCGTCATCGAAGGCGAAAAGGAGAGGGAAGATTCAAGAATAGGACCGAGAAGCTAGCATAAAGAGAGAAGAGCCAGAGGCGTTACGGGATTGAAGCGGAAAATCCGGTTCCCCAAATTGATGCCTGGCATTGAAACCGCCCATGACCAGCGCTGGTGAAGAGAGCTGATTGAAATAGTGATCAAGTTCAGAAAGAGTAACGGAGAGGCAAGGATTATAAACCAGCTGCACCGAGGACCAACCCCTCGCCAGCTCCAGGCGGAGAGCCAAAACCACCAGGAAACGACTGCAAGGAGAGAGGCCGACATGAAGCGTCTTCACGGACCATGACATCCAAACCACCCCCTACATGCCTGGGCCTGTCCACACAAAGGAGGGAGTAATCCCAGACATGAAATAGAGTGTCAGGAGCAAACCACATCTTACAAACCCCAACCATGACAGGGAGAAGCCCATTAAGAAAACCCCTGATATCTTGCGATTTCCGAAGCAACGAGTGGATATACCGAAAAATCAAAGAGATACTACAGGGAGGGGAAACTATAAAAACACCGAAAAACTTAGGCATCAATTGCTCACAAATATCCCGAGGGGAAACACCAGTGAGAAAGGAGATAGCATCTATAACCAGAAAGATATAAACAAGCTAGAACGAGTTCAACGTAGAGTTACCAAAATGATACCTAGCCTAAAGAACAAACCATACGAAGAGCGTCTTAGAGAATTAAATCTATTTCCTTTAACCCAGCGCAGATTAAGAGGCGACTTAATTCAAGTGTTCAAAATCATCAAAGGCATCGACAATATGAACTGTAGTAAGTACTTCACTATCGACCAATCTAATTACACGCGGGGAAACGGTTGCAAAATTATTGGTAAATCTTTTAACTCGCACGAATCTAAGAATTTCTTCTTCAATCGAGTTGTCAACTTGTGGAATGGGCTTCCCCGAGACGTTATAGACTGCAGCACCGTTGATTCATTTAAATTCCGCCTAGACAAATATCTCGCATCAAACCCGCGACTGACTGCGTTTGTAAATGAATAACTTTATCCTCCCCTCAGTTACTAACCCATATGTCCCCTACTAACTTCCTAGTCCTGCCACGTTAGTGGCAGGGCAGTAGTTCCCTTTCCAATGTTCCCTTACCCACTCTAAACCACTGTTTGGACACTTGATCCTCAGTGTTTTGGAGGACAAGCAACCTAGAAGGGTCACTAGACCTGTTGTTGCTTGATTTCCTTTGTACTCCTTTGTACTCCTTTGTACTTCCTTTATAAGCAAGCATAGGAGAGCTTCAGAAGAGACAGAGGGAAACGAGCCCAAAACACCAGGCGAGGAGCTGGGACGAGCAGAGGAAGAGAAGGACAGCCTGCGAATAAAACAACAGGCAGGAAGTAGATGGAGGAAGTTGCGAAAGTGGCACTGCAGACTCTTCCATATCCATGGCAGCAAGGGTGGAGAATCGGTTTGCGAGGGAGTGAGCCGAGCGACTGGGATAGGAACCGATATGGGGCCGCAACGGAATTTGAGTCAGGAAGGTCATTCGCGATCCACAGACAGGCTCACTGGGACAACGTGAAGCCACGTACTCCCAGGGAGCGGCCACTGAACGACGAAACCGGGCCGGAAGTGCGTACAACTCACGAATCACATCTACAAACGAGGCCTAGTAAGGTGGAGCTCCACTGCCCTGCCATATATATGGCAGGCACAGGACACTACACGGTGGTTGCCAAGGCACAGGTAGCAGAATGGGTCCCACTCACATTGATCCCCCTCCATCCTTGATTTGTAAACAGTGACCACCAATACACATGGAACACCGAAAATGCCCTAGGGGCAGGGGTATTTATTTGTAAATTTCTAGCCTTGGATTCTGACATAATTCGTTATATTTACAATATAAAGCATTATTTGTTTGCAATGTGCTTTTATTTTACATAAATGATGAATATATGAACCTTGAAGCGTGATAAAATAAGTGGGAAAAGCATTTGGGTGGTGAAAATCGTAAATATTCCCACCTCAGGCGTGAGCTAGCGAGGCACACACCCTCCCCTCTCGCTGTCTCTGACTCAACTGAAGCAACCGGGAGCAGTGCTGCCGTTTTTCCGCAGTTATTTGGTCCGCTGTTTACAATTTGTTTTAAGAAAACGGATATATTGATGGAGTAACTTGGTAAGAATTAGGTGTTCACCTTTTTGTCTGTATGTCTGTCAGTCTGTGTGTACGTATATGTCTAGGCATGTATACATTTTATGTATGCATATGTACAGTAGCCCTATGAAGTTCGTAGTCTCAGAAAATATAATTATTAAATTATGCAAATGACCACTTGCGAGTTTCGTTCTATAAGGAAGTTGGAGTTGTAGACATCGATATTTAACATAATTATTGTTATGAGATTGCTTCAGTCTCTTATGGTTTGTCAATTATTGGTGTATACTATGTTTATATGTTATTATGATTATGAGAATTGTCTGTTTGGTTTAAAAGGTATTTAATAGTTTTGTATATGTTTGGGGGTTTCATTCCAAGTTGGAGTTTGTGGTTCAAAGTTCGATTTTGTGGTTGACGAGAGGTTGGCTTACTTTAGATGTATCACTGATTCACTCTTAGTTTCCTGTCTGAGCTTATGCCTTCGTTCGAAGCTTCAGGGTATTGAATAGATGTTTTGGGTTTCATGGTTGTAAAGGTCGACTAGAATAAGAGTCATAATGAGGTGGTGGTGATCTGCCAGGGGGGAGTGATAACCAAGCAGCAGTACAGGACGTTTGGGATCTACTTTACTCTTCACAGCAACCAGTCTGTGGAAGGGATGATGGTAGAGCACATTCCTGAGGCCTGTCGACAATTGTGGTGATGGAACTCTCCTATGGTGACCTGTCGGGCCATAAGGAGTGTATATGTGTGGCGATGCACCAACGTTCGTAGCAGAGATGGTGGTAGAGTGCATCCCTTGGACTTGTCGATGTTTGTGACTATGGAGGTGTTCTATGGCGACCTGTTATGCTGGAGTAACGGGATCCTGATATTGTAGCTGACGGGTGACCAGTGGGGACTGTGGGGGCCATAGCTGTCTGTCTGTGTGGCGTTGTTGCTGATGTTACGGTCTGCCCTGGCTTATGGGCTCCCACTAATCAATTAGTGTGAGAAACATGTGTTGAACTGCGGATGGAATGTGTTTACAATTCGGAGGTCTTTGTGTTAAAAGGCTATTACAGTGATAATGAGGTGACCAAAAAAACTGTTCGTGAAACCTATTGAAGCCGTTTTGATGTGTCTTGATGCATAAGTAAATAATGGAAGAATTAGAACTAATGTGCAACAATTCTAGCAAACCAATTCTTTCGTGCAATGTTATATTCTATAATTTTCTTATTTGTAAATATGTCAATTAGTTTTGTTTAAATTAAAAGTTTAATTGTCTGCCAACTTTAATTAACCAAGTATTTAATGTTTGTCCTTTAAGAAACTTATGAAGGACAAAGTAGCCTTTAAGAATAGTTTTTTCTCATGAAAAGAGAAGGGGACGTAACATATGTGGGGGCCTGTCCGGGATGTGAACCCGGGACCTCTCGCAAACCTAGCAAAGAGTGATTTTGTTAAGGCTCAGGTTCAGTTTCTTGGTCATGTGGTGGGTCATGGAAAAGTTGTACCAGTGTCAGCTAAAGTCCAGTCAATTAATGATTATTGTTATGCCCTGTTTTTCTACAGGTTTAACTTGGGTAATGTGAGTTCTAAATTGACTGGGTATATAAGGCTGCATGCACAATACAAGATATGAGGAATAGAGAACACAAAGAAACACATGGTAGCAAGTTACATGATCACGTTTATTGATATACCACTGCAGAATACTTGTGTAAGACAATATAATAGAATTGAACAACACTAGCATAAGTGGATCTGGATGGAGCCTAGTCTCCCACTTCCAACGTTCAGGTATTAATCTTCTGATCACTGGCTTTGATTTCACAGGTTTATATACCGAAGACCATCAATGTTACTTATAGATTCATATTCACTGTTAGATTTATTACTGGTAGCTCTGGTGCACAAGTAGTAGTTCACAGACTAGATTAGACACACGTATTTTTAGAGCACGGGAATTCTAGTTACCTCAGGGGGTACTGATCTAAGTTTTATATCCTTGTCTCAGAAATACATAGAACGCAAATCAGTGGGCGAACGTTAGATATCACTAGAGTTTTAATATCTGAATAAAGTAATTACGAGAGTCAAGGTCGCCTGTTAATTAAAGAGCACTGATCGCTTAGTACGTCCCAAATGGAATGGTTAAGTATGAATTACACTGGGCAAGGTCTTAGCCACTTCGTAGAAATATTAATTAGTGAATCTAAAACAGCACAGTAATATGTAGTACTGCTAAAGGGAATCTTGGGTAGTATCTGATGGGTCTGGTCCTGGTTATCTTGCGTCCATGATGTTGGGGGCTAACGACTGGTTCCGCGGCCGTCCAGGGGGGCCATATGTGTGAAGTTCTTCAATACGTGGGCAGGTCCTTCTATCCAAATCTGCCACGGAGTCTGCCGGTTCTGGGATCTCACTCCGGAACAACACAAGGGCAGAGCTAGAAATTAACTGCAGGGTAGTGACCCCTGGTTGGTGTCTAGCTTTCAACTGATTTGACTGGGGGCGGGAGTTAGATTTATAGGCTCGGTTCTGGACCCTGTAGACAGTAGGGATCTCGAGTCTTATGGACTTAATTGAGCTCTCAATAGATATGGGGACTAGGTAAGATGATATTTACAGTTGTGGCACAGGGCGATAGGAAGCCTTTATATTTTCATATAACTGAGCCTTAGTAAGAGGTACTATTTTGGCTATACTGGACGTATTTAGGGGAGAGAGACTGGATCTACTTTGCGAGGAGGATGGGGACAGCTGTGATAGGAGCGTCTCTCTAGATTGTTCAATCTTCATTCTATGGTATAGCTGAGGTGCTAATTTAGTGATCAGAGCATGCAAGAAAGGTAAATGGTTTATTGTGAGTTAATAGAGGTTAGTAAAGGTGTTAGTCATTTATGGTTAGTTCATCGATAGGAAGAATTCCTGTGCTACCTGGCAATGACTCGAAAGTCAAAACAGGGGCCAGGTATACCTCCGCGGGGGTGGGGGTCTCCCTCCTCGGGTGGGCTGGGCGCCCTCTCTGATATAGTCGTCCGGCGGCTGTGGCTAGGGGCTTGCCATATCACCAGTGTTTGTAATAACCCTCTGTGTATGAGACAGATGTGAGTGTCTTTAATACCAAAACCGAAGGTGCCTGAGCTAGCTGGTTTTACTCGGCTGGTTGTTAATTGTAGGGTTTGCTGGATATGGTGGAGACTGGGTTGCTAACTCTGCCACATTTATCTGGAAGTATGACAATAGAAGTTAGTTACTGGCGGGGCGGCTAGCCTCGCACCGACGACCATTGGGTGCAGGGTTGTGAATGTGTTGTAAGAGAATAGATGGCATGCAAGGGGCTAGTAAAGTTCTAATGTTGTTCTGGCCTACTAAGTGAAGGTAGGCTGGATAGGAGTATATATATAAAAGGTTGGAGAGCGTTAGTAACGGACAATTCAAGGATCTTCAAGAGGTATGAGAGAGAGGCTAGGTCGGACAAGAGTCGAGAAGCGCGGGTGTCTTAATGAGAGGGGGGGGGGAGTTCAAGGGCTACAGGGAAATTTTGCCCCTAAGGTCCCTGGGCGTGGGGGTGGCATTAGGCTACAATTGATATGGAAGTTTGAAAAGGCAGTAGAATACGTTAGCCAAATGCTACCGGGGAATGCAACTATGGGGTGGTATATGAGTCTGGAAAAGATAGAGTTATGTGATCAGTCAGAGGGTTATGGATACTATTAGTTGGCCCTGGGAACTGCGTTTTCTATTAAATATAAAATACCAACCACAGTGGCAGTTCGTAGGGGTACTTAGTTATTGTTTCGGGGTACTTATGACAGATACTGATAACCAGGTTATCTTATATAATCTCTGGTTGGGGTAAGAGGTGTAAGACACGAAGTAAATTGGCGTAGTGTGGACTGTGGATACGAAGGAGGCAAGGGGAAGACGTATGACAATTGTGGAAAGTAAATGGAAAAAGGTGAACACAATGGCGGATAAAAATACTTAACCTAAGGGTTGCATACATAGATTTATGGGGCGATGGGTCTTCAGAAGCTTAGTCTGGCAAGACAAGATGTTAGGGAATGTTAATATTAATACTTAGTTACTAGAGGAGCAATGCAAGGGGCGACTGAGCACGGGTTACCTATATCTATACTCGTCATGGAAAATGATATAAGAGATCTAGGGACAGCGTGGGTGCTTTAACTTCTAAGATATATAACATCTACTTCTCGGATGCAAGAACATACATAGATATAATTATGGCTGTCTGATGTGTTGGCATTGGCTCAACGTCGGGACAGGCATGGGTGTTTTTAATATGAATGTATATTCCTGTTCATCATCTTTGTAGTTAATAAGTGTAGGGCACGAGGGGTTAGTGTACGTGAGGTGTGGAAAATGGTCGGTTTTAGAAAAGGTAAATGGGTGTGTCCTGGAGCTGTTTAGCCCTGCGGCTTGGGCTGTCTGAAATGGCTGGCTCGGTCAGCTGGTCCTTTCGTTCTGTGGACCTTTCCTTTGGTGTTTCTGTGTGGTGTTCGTTCATGGCTTCTGTGGTGGGCTTCTCGTTCTGGGGCATTTTACTTCCCTCTCCTTCATTATAGGCTCGTCCTCGAGCCTCAAGGGTGAAGTAAAAAGAAGCATAGTCAGAAAAGTGTAGGTTAACAAGAAAAGTAGTATGACTAAGGGAAAAAAATAATATATACAGTATATGGAAAACATGTAAATTTAAGAAAGGACAGATACTTAAGAACACAGGAAATTAAGAAGAGGTAAAGTGTTTAACAATGTATAAAGCAAATTTAAAAGATAGTCAGAAAAGTGTAGGTAACAAGAAAAGTAGTAGGACTAAGGAAAACAAATATAGTATATACAGTATATGGAAAACATGTAAATTTAAGAAAGGGCAGATAATTAAGAACACAGGAAATTAAGAAGAGGTAAAGTGTTTAACAATGTATAAAGCAAATTTAAAAGATAGTCAGAAAAGTGTAGGTAACAAGAAAAGTAGTATGACTAAGGAAAAAATAATAATATATACAGTATATGGAAAACATGTAAATTTATAGAATCATGCCCAATCGCTTAGGAATTGAAAACATTCGAAACAATTTAGTACAATAATATCCTCATCATCATCAGGGGGGGGAGGGTATTTAGGGTCGCCGTTTGTCTGGGTGACGGTCTGGTAATAGGGGGTGGTGGTTCACTTTCACTTTGGAAGGGCGGGGTGGGTATACCGTTAGTTCTTGTCGTTAGGAATGTGGGTCTGGGGGCGAGCTGGCCCGGGGCCAGTTTTGGAGGGGGGTCTAAGTGGTTTCGGTCGGGGGTAGTGATAGGGGGGTTTTAAAGATGAAATGGGCAGGTCGAGTCGGGGTTGTTGTTGCGGAAGAGGTTGGTGCTGGGGAGGGGTTGAATTGTGTAGAGAGTTGTGGTCGTGAGTGGGGTTTGGGGAAGGGTGAGTAAGGCTGAAGGTTGAGAGTTTACTATGATCAGGTGGTTTGGAGGTTTGGGGTGTGGGGATTTGATAGGGAGATGGTGGGGGGGGTCTGGGCAGGCAGGGTTGTGGTTTGAGAGGGGTTGAATTTAGAGTGATTTTATTTCCGGGAGAGACATGGATGGGATTTCGAGGAGTGGTTGAAGTTGAGAGGTTGATTATTTTGTTTGGGGCGAGAGGGAGAGTATTTTGGGGTTTAGCCAAGGTGGAAAAAGTTTTGTGGTTGGATTGGGATGGGAGTGGTATTTCGTCGAGCGGGATCTTTGGGGGGGAATTTTGGGGGGGGTGGGGTAAGGGTGAAGAGGGGGAGGTTGATAGTTTAGCTGGGCTCATGATGGTGGGGGACCGACTGGTGAGCAGGTGTTCGGTACGCATGAGGGGGGGGGAATCACTTTGGTGGGGGTCACGCGTGAGGGGGGGATTAACGGCGCGTGTGGGAGGATCAGAGTGGTGGGGTGTGTCGGTGGCAGTGACGGTTTGCTTAGAGGTTATCTGGGGTTGGTGGGTTTGTCTGTCATGAGGGGGTGAGTCAAGTGTGGGGTTTTGAAGTTTATTAGGGGTGTGAATTGTGGGGGGGTGGAAGGGAGCTACTGACGGAAAACTGTCACAAGGGAGATTTTGTTGGTGGGGGAATAGCTGAGTATTTCTGGGGGAAGGGGGGGAACATAGTTGGGTCCCTAGGTCGTCACGCGTGAGGGGAGGGTTTACGGCGCGTGTGGGAGGGTCAGGGTGGTGAGAGGTGAGCGAGTTAGGAAACGGGATTTGTTGGGGGGACTGCGGCGGGTTGGTGGGGGAAGAGTTATGTGTAGAACAGGGGTTATTGGTAGAGGACTGATGTATAGGTTTGGGGTTGTTAATAGGACGAATTTTGGGAATTTTCTTGGTGGCAGTCACGGTCTGGTTAGCGGTTATCTGGGGTTGGTGGGTTTGTTTGACATTAACAGGACGAGTTTGGGGAATTTTCTTGGTGGCAGTCTCGGTCTGGTTAGAGGTTCTCTGGGACTGGTGAGTTTGTTTGACATGAGAGGGCGAGTCAATTGTGGGGTTTCGAAGTTTTCTAGGGGTGTGAATTGTGTGGGGGTGGAAGGGAGCTACTGACTGAAAACTGTCACAAGCTACCGACGGAAAACTGTCACAAGGGAATTTTTGTTGGTGGGGGGATAGCTGAACATTTCTGGGGTCATGTGGAAAATATGTTGTGGTAGCCCTACATAGGTAGGCATAGCTAGAATTCGGCTCGTGTTGGGGGGGCTGCTGAGGGTTGGTGGGGGGAGAGGTCGGTAAACTGTCACAAGGGAAATTTTGTTGGTGGGGGGATAGCTGAACATTTCTGGGGTCATGTGGAAAATATGTTGTGGTAGGTCTACATAGGTAGGCATAGCTAGAATACGGCTCTTGTTGGGGGGGCTGCTGAGGGTTGGTGGGGGGAGAGGTCGGTAAACTGTCACAAGGGAAATTTTGTTGGTGGGGGGGATAGCTGAACATTTCTGGGGTCATGTGGAAAATATGTTGTGGTAGGCCTACATAGGTAGGCATAGCTAGAATACGGCTCTTGTTGGGGGGGCTGCTGAGGGTTGGTGGGGGGAGAGTTCACTGGAGTTGGACTTTCACCGGAAGTCATTTTGGAAGGGTGCACGGAGTCTTGGATAGGGGCTAAAAGGTTGGATAGGGGATTCATCGAACTGCGTAGGCATTCTTCTCTGATGGCGAGCATATGTTCTTCGAATAGGCCATACGGGTCGAGATGGGCGGTGATGTGGGGTGGGAGGATGTTTAACAATGCGGTGAATAAGAGTTCATTTTGTTGGTCGTAATCTTCATAGCTATACGTGGTCCTCACGTATCTGTAGAGTTGTATGAGGGTCACATTTATATCCCCTTCATACTTGATCTCGTCGACTTTTATTATTTTGGGGCGACGGGGGAACCCAAAAGTGGATCTAAAGTCCGGATCACGAAGGATCGAAACTGGTTCCAGGTACTCTCTGGCGTATTCTGTTTCACCATTTGGTGAATAAATTCTTTAAAAGTAGGCTTATCAACAAGTTGGGAAACGGCTTCTCCCAACTGTACAACATGCAAAATTGCCATGGCGATTTTTTCGCGGTCATTATGAAGTACCACATCGTACACTGGCTTTATTATGTCTAAGTAACTGGTGATATCATATGTGTTTACATCATACTTGGGAATGTGTGCGAGTGGCTGAAGATTTCGCGATGTTGCCATGCTTCTACTGTTCCAAACTTGCAGTGTAATGCAACCTTTTATCCGAATCAAGAACCACCGCTGCCGCCAATGTTATGCCCTGTTTTTCTACAGGTTTAACTTGGGTAATGTGAGTTCTAAATTGACTGGGTATATAAGGCTGCATGCACAATACAAGATATGAGGAATAGAGAACACAAAGAAACACATGGTAGCAAGTTACATGATCACGTTTATTGATATACCACTGCAGAATACTTGTGTAAGACAATATAATAGAATTGAACAACACTAGCATAAGTGGATCTGGATGGAGCCTAGTCTCCCACTTCCAACGTTCAGGTATTAATCTTCTGATCACTGGCTTTGATTTCACAGGTTTATATACCGAAGACCATCAATGTTACTTATAGATTCATATTCACTGTTAGATTTATTACTGGTAGCTCTGGTGCACAAGTAGTAGTTCACAGACTAGATTAGACACACGTATTTTTAGAGCACGGGAATTCTAGTTACCTCAGGGGGTACTGATCTAAGTTTTATATCCTTGTCTCAGAAATACATAGAACGTAAATCAGTGGGCGAACGTTAGATATCACTAGAGTTTTAATATCTGAATAAAGTAATTACGAGAGTCAAGGTCGCCTGTTAATTAAAGAGCACTGATCGCTTAGTACGTCCCAAATGGAATGGTTAAGTATGAATTACACTGGGCAAGGTCTTAGCCACTTCGTAGAAATATTAATTAGTGAATCTAAAACAGCACAGTAATATGTAGTACTGCTAAAGGGAATCTTGGGTAGTATCTGATGGGTCTGGTCCTGGTTATCTTGCGTCCATGATGTTGGGGGCTAACGACTGGTTCCGCGGCCGTCCAGGGGGGCCATATGTGTGAAGTTCTTCAATACGTGGGCAGGTCCTTCTATCCAAATCTGCCACGGAGTCTGCCGGTTCTGGGATCTCACTCCGGAACAACACAAGGGCAGAGCTAGAAATTAACTGCAGGGTAGTGACCCCTGGTTGGTGTCTAGCTTTCAACTGATTTGACTGGGGGCGGGAGTTAGATTTATAGGCTCGGTTCTGGACCCTGTAGACAGTAGGGATCTCGAGTCTTATGGACTTAATTGAGCTCTCAATAGATATGGGGACTAGGTAAGATGATATTTACAGTTGTGGCACAGGGCGATAGGAAGCCTTTATATTTTTATATAACTGAGCCTTAGTAAGAGGTACTATTTTGGCTATACTGGACGTATTTAGGGGAGAGAGACTGGATCTACTTTGCGAGGAGGATGGGGACAGCTGTGATAGGAGCGTCTCTCTAGATTGTTCAATCTTCATTCTATGGTATAGCTGAGGTGCTAATTTAGTGATCAGAGCATGCAAGAAAGGTAAATGGTTTATTGTGAGTTAATAGAGGTTAGTAAAGGTGTTAGTCATTTATGGTTAGTTCATCGATAGGAAGAATTCCTGTGCTACCTGGCAATGACTCGAAAGTCAAAACAGGGGCCAGGTATACCTCCGCGGGGGTGGGGGTCTCCCTCCTCGGGTGGGCAAAAAGGGGGAGCTGGGCGCCCTCTCTGATATAGTCGTCCGGCGGCTGTGGCTAGGGGCTTGCCATATCACCAGTGTTTGTAATAACCCTCTGTGTATGAGACAGATGTGAGTGTCTTTAATACCAAAACCGAAGGTGCCTGAGCTAGCTGGTTTTACTCGGCTGGTTGTTAATTGTAGGGTTTGCTGGATATGGTGGAGACTGGGTTGCTAACTCTGCCACATTTATCTGGAAGTATGACAATAGAAGTTAGTTACTGGCGGGGTGGCTAGCCTCGCACCGACGACCATTGGGTGCAGGGTTGTGAATGTGTTGTAAGAGAATAGATGGCATGCAAGGGGCTAGTAAAGTTCTAATGTTGTTCTGGCCTACTAAGTGAAGGTAGGCTGGATAGGAGTATATATATAAAAGGTTGGAGAGCGTTAGTAACGGACAATTCAAGGATCTTCAAGAGGTATGAGAGAGAGGCTAGGTCGGACAAGAGTCGAGAAGCGCGGGTGTCTTAATGAGAGGGGGGGGGAGAGTTCAAGGGCTACAGGGAAATTTTGCCCCTAAGGTCCCTGGGCGTGGGGGTGGCATTAGGCTACAATTGATATGGAAGTTTGAAAAGGCAGTAGAATACGTTAGCCAAATGCTACCGGGGAATGCAACTATGGGGTGGTATATGAGTCTGGAAAAGATAGAGTTATGTGATCAGTCAGAGGGTTATGGATACTATTAGTTGGCCCTGGGAACTGCGTTTTCTATTAAATATAAAATACCAACCACAGTGGCAGTTCGTAGGGGTACTTAGTTATTGTTTCGGGGTACTTATGACAGATACTGATAACCAGGTTATCTTATAATCTCTGGTTGGGGTAAGAGGTGTAAGACACGAAGTAAATTGGCGTAGTGTGGACTGTGGATACGAAGGAGGCAAGGGGAAGACGTATGACAATTGTGGAAAGTAAATGGAAAAAAGGTGAACACAATGGCGGATAAAAATACTTAACCTAAGGGTTGCATACATAGATTTATGGGGCGATGGGTCTTCAGAAGCTTAGTCTGGCAAGACAAGATGTTAGGGAATGTTAATATTAATACTTAGTTACTAGAGGAGCAATGCAAGGGGCGACTGAGCACGGGTTACCTATATCTATACTCGTCATGGAAAATGATATAAGAGATCTAGGGACAGCGTGGGTGCTTTAACTTCTAAGATATATAACATCTACTTCTCGGATGCAAGAACATACATAGATATAATTATGGCTGTCTGATGTGTTGGCATTGGCTCAACGTCGGGACAGGCATGGGTGTTTTTAATATGAATGTATATTCCTGTTCATCATCTTTGTAGTTAATAAGTGTAGGGCACGAGGGGTTAGTGTACGTGAGGTGTGGAAAATGGTCGGTTTTAGAAAAGGTAAATGGGTGTGTCCTGGAGCTGTTTAGCCCTGCGGCTTGGGCTGTCTGAAATGGCTGGCTCGGTCAGCTGGTCCTTTCGTTCTGTGGACCTTTCCTTTGGTGTTTCTGTGTGGTGTTCGTTCATGGCTTCTGTGGTGGGCTTCTCGTTCTGGGGCATTTTAATTATTGTACACCTACCTCAAAGAAAGAGTTGATGCGTTTCCTAGGCATGGTCGGTTACTACCGTAGATATTGCAAGAATGTTTCTGAAGTACCCGGTAGCATCTCCTTTGACAAATTTGCTGAGTAAGAAAGTAAAATTTCTATGGGATTCGAGTTGTGAAGAAGCTTTCGGGAAGCTTAAGACCATGCTAGTAAACTCACCAATTCTAAGAGCTCCAAATTTAGCTAGGCCTTTCAAGGTGCACGTTGATGCTAGTGATGTGGGTATTGGGGCAGTACTGATGCAAGAGGATGACCTTTCTATCGATCATCCCATATGTTATTTTTCAAGAAAGTTCAATAAGTATCAGAAAAACTATTCCACAGTTGAGAAAGAGTGTCTTGCATTAGTACTTGCTCTGCAGTATTTTCAGGTGTATGTTAAAGGTTCATTGTATACTGTTACTGTGTTAACTGATCATAATCCTCTTGTATTTCTGAACAGGATGAACAACCAAAACCAGCGCTTGTTGCGATGGAGCCTCATGGTCCAGGAATACAATTTGGATGTTAAATATATCAAGGGTAGCTCAAATATATTTGCAGATGCTTTGTCCAGAGTACATTAGTGTACTACGAAGACAATAGTGTTCTTACCTATTCTCTTTTTTTTATGTGGGGAAATGTTATGAGATTGCTTCAGTCTCTTATGGTTTGTCAATTATTGGTGTATACTATGTTTATATGTTATTATGATTATGAGAATTGTCTGTTTGGTTTAAAAGGTATTTAATAGTTTTGTATATGTTTGGGGGTTTCATTCCAAGTTGGAGTTTGTGGATCAAAGTTCGATTTTGTGGTTGACGAGAGGTTGGATTACTTTAGATGTATCACTGATTCACTCTTAGTTTCCTGTCTGAGCTTATGCCTTCGTTCGAAGCTTCAGGGTATTGAATAGATGTTTTGGGTTTCATGGTTGTAAAGGTCGACTAGAATAAGAGTCATAATGAGGTGGTGGTGATCTGCCAGGGGGGAGTGATAACCAAGCAGCAGTACAGGACGTTTGGGATCTACTTTACTCTTCACAGCAACCAGTCTGTGGAAGGGATGATGGTAGAGCACATTCCTGAGGCCTGTCGACAATTGTGGTGATGGAACTCTCCTATGGTGACCTGTCGGGCCATAAGGAGTGTATATGTGTGGCGATGCACCAACGTTCGTAGCAGAGATGGTGGTAGAGTGCATCCCTTGGACTTGTCGATGTTTGTGACTATGGAGGTGTTCTATGGCGACCTGTTATGCTGGAGTAACGGGATCCTGATATTGTAGCTGACGGGTGACCAGTGGGGACTGTGGGGGCCATAGCTGTCTGTCTGTGTGGCGTTGTTGCTGATGTTACGGTCTGCCCTGGCTTATGGGCTCCCACTAATCAATTAGTGTGAGAAACATGTGTTGAACTGCGGATGGAATGTGTTTACAATTCGGATGTCTTTGTGTTAAAAGGCTATTACAGTGATAATGAGATGACCATAAAACTGTTCGTGAAACCTATTGAAGCCGTTTTGATGTGTCTTGATGCATAAGTAAATAATGGAAGAATTAGAACTAATGTGCAACAATTCTAGCAAACCAATTCTCTCGTGCAATGTTATATTCTATAATTTTCTTATTTGTAAGTATGTCAATTAGTTTTGTTTTAATTAAAAGTTTAATTGTCTGCCAACTTTAATTAACCAAGTATTTAATGTTTGTCCTTTAAGAAACTTATGAAGGACAAAGTAGCCTTTAAGAATAGTTTTTTCTCATGAAAAGAGAAGGGGACGTAACATTATACCAGCTAAAATACAGTTATAGTACATTTATAGATACATAAAATACAGTTATAGTACATTTATAGATACATAAAATACAGTTATAGTACATTTATAGATACATAAAATACAGTTATAGTACATTTATAGATACATCAAATACAGTTATAGTACATTTATAGATACATCAAATACAGTTATAGTACATTTATAGATACATAAAATACAGTTATAGTACATTTATAGATACATAAAATACAGTTATAGTACATTTATAGATACATAAAATACAGTTATAGTACATTTATAGATACATAAAATACAGTTATAGCACATTTATAGATACATAAAATACAGTTATAGTACATTTATAGATACATCAAATACAGTTATAGTACATTTATAGATACATACAATACAGTTATAGTACATTTATAGATACATAAAATACAGTTATAGTACATTTATAGATACATAAAATACAGTTATAGTACATTTATAGATACATAAAATACAGTTATAGTACATTTATAGATACATCAAATACAGTTATAGTACATTTATAGATACATCAAATACAGTTATAGTACATTTATAGATACATCAAATGCAGTTATAGTACATTTATAGATACATCAAATACAGTTATAGTACATTTATAGATACATCAAATACAGTTATAGTACATTTATAGATACATCAAATACAGTTTATAGTACATTTATAGATACATCAAATACAGTTATAGTACATTTATAGATACATCAAATACAGTTATAGTACATTTATAGATACATCAAATACAGTTATAGTACATTTATAGATACATCAAATACAGTTATAGTACATTTATAGATACATCAAATACAGTTATAGTACATTTATAGATACATAAAATCAAATTCAACATACTCTTGAGCCATCCGAAACCTACATTATTATTACATTTATGTTTACTATCGATGTCTACAACTCCAACTTCCTTATAGAACAAAACTCTCAAGTGGTCAATTACATTTCTTTTCAGATTGCTGTAGGAAACATTATCACTTATATATTTCTTGATTCATCCTCTTTTTACATTATATATACCGTTCTGTAAATGTAGTTTATACATTAACTGTTGAGCTTCTAATAGATCTAATTAAGATTGTTGGAACTCTGTAAACTGTAGCCAATATTTGGGTATATAACTGTGGAAGGCTGTATTTCACCAACAAACAAAATTAGTGTCGCCGCTCCAAAATGTCTACTTTAATTTTGTCTATTAGAATAAGACAATTGTACTCCTCGCACACCTGAACAAAGCTTGGATATATAAGCTTTGTTCAGATGTGTTAGGGAATAATGTTATCTTATAAAAAAAAGAAGAGAACCCTAAGGTAGAGATTTTGGAGCGGCAAACACTAAATTTGTCCCTGAGTGTATATCTATAGTATGTATGTACACTCATGGACACATGATTTTAACCATCCTGTGAATAAATTACGCAAGTATTACATTTTGAATCAACCAGTGTATGTATAATCAATATTTTATGCAATTATCAGTTTGTAAATTTATGGAAAAGTAAGTTTTTTTTCGTATATACTGTATGTCATAAAATTTTAATTACATAATGTCAATCCTAGGATGGTTAAGAACATATATCCGGGACTATACATGTATACTGTATATATGTGTTTATAAATATATGCTCCCTGTTTGACCACTCAACCTAGACCTTGTTACTATAGGTAGGCCTAATGATTTCTTGCTCTTAATTACGATTCAAGTTATGTTCACTTATTTTACTAAAGTTGTCTCATCATGTTGTAATCGACGAGATGTGTGTGTTTTTGCGATTAATATAGTGTATTTGTCTTGAATTATGGCATCAGATATTCAGATTGCAACTGTATTACGTGTTACTAGCTTTCATTGACATTTCATGTACTCTGTCATATGTTTTATAAGTTGCATGTCCGACACCGATAACGCTCCCTAAAGTGTTGGGGATTGTACTGAGAGGTAATTATAGACCAACCTTTTAAAAATATTGGAACAGTTTTATGCAATACGTTTTTATTATTTGAGATAGGGAAGAAAAGTGCCAAGGAAACAAACCACAGAGATGAGGCCCTGCACGCACCAACAACCACTGCCACCGCGACACCAAGACAAGAGGGCACAAGCGACTCCTCACCACGCTTCGCTCGGGTCACCTGCATCACTCAGGCACTTCCCCCGACCCCAGGAAAGAACATACCTGTGAGGACGGCACCTACTGATGATATACCTAACAAAGATAATCCCTCACGACGTCGTAATATACAAACCGTGCATAAAGATCGACACACCACGCGCCCTTCTTGCTCAAAGGAGCACCACCGCCGTGACGCGGATTCCCAGAAGGGCTACCGCAGCCGGCCCAGACCCTCCTCCAGGCACAGCCGCCCCTCTAGCCCTGAAATGCCCCACCGAGGAGAACGACGAAAGTGGTAAGACCATCTCAGCCTACCTCATCATCAGTAGAGTTGAACAGATACTATTACCTCACTGGTAGGGATAATATCAGAAGACATGGTAGGCTACTATTAACGGAGAAATTGCCTTGAGGGAGTAAGCCACTGGTGGAACTACTCGACGCATTTCTCAAAGGTACCTTGGATTTGTTGTATTCTTGTTGGACCACACTGGTGACCACCCAGCATCTTTACATTGCCTTGGTACAGGATTTACTGTAATTAGAGTATGCAATACCAACAAGCGCTCTAGTTCTAGTACACCTACAAAAATAGTAAGGGTGGTTGGAAGAGCGCAAGTCACTGGTGAAACGGCTTCCTTCTCAGTCAGGACTCGTAGTGGAGGGTGTAACGACACTGGTGAAACAACTCCCTACTTAAGTCCTGCAATACGAGAACGTAAGACACTGGTGAAACGGTTATTACTCGTATAACCACAATATCTAACATCAAAGTTATTTCAGAGATTCCTGTAGGAAGTCAAGGTCAAGGATTCGTAGTGGAGGGCGTAAGACACTGGTGAAACGACTCCCTACTCAAGTCCTACGATATGAGAGTGTACTACACTGGTGAAATTGCTCGTATTCGTAAAAGACCTCAACCTCGTAGATCTTCAGAAGACCCCAAGGAAGTTTTCGCCAACTCTGCAACCGTCACACGGCAGGACCACCACCACGGACCAGGTCGTCATCAGGAATACAACGCAGCCGCATCTTCAAAGACTGTCGGAACCTGCCAAAGATCTTCCCCTTGAGACGCCTAGTGGATCCTCGATCGTGCTGTTATATAATTACCTATCCATGTCTGATGTAACAGTGCACTTATAATGATATGTTACTGTGATATAAGAATAATCTATGTTTGTACTCTGCATTATATTATCCTCTATTGTCTTCATGCTTGTGTTTGTGTTGGTCTCCTTTTCTCCAGTCAAGTAAGAACCTATCTAATTAGTCAATACAACCCCAGTAAAAACCTGGTATAACATTATTATTATTATTATTATTATTAAGGTAGTGGTAGTAGTAGTAAACATACGTTTTACGTTTTTTACGGTGATATTAGTTAAAGCCAAATAAATTGCCATTTTTAACAAATATGATCAATACCTAAAATATGAGAGAAAACACGAGATCAGGATATAGTAGCGACCAGAGCAAGAAAAAAAGAAAACGGAAAGACGAACAAGAACGGGAAGACGCCAGTAGGAAAGAAAGAAGGACAGAAAGACAGAAAATGGAAGATCCACAAGAACGAGAAGCAAAACTAGTCCCGAGAAATCAGAACCAATGCCATCAGGGAAGTCGACCAAAGCCCTTTAAAATTGACACCTTAACCCCATACCCCTATTACTCGCAAATACCTCGCCTTGGACTACGTTGCTGAATGTATGACATGCCAGGTGAAACCAGCAGAGGGCAGACAGGGTGAAGTCAGAGTAGCTGCCGATTCCTAGGTGCAACGTGATCTGCCCGTACACTGGTCAGTGCAGTCAAACATCATCTAGCCCTATCCAATCTCCTGGTCTAATTCCAATTGCCTGTACACTGGTCAGTGCAAGAAGATACATAGACTTGGAGCTTCCTAAACTGTCCCACATGCCTAAAGATAGTAAAGGAGGAATTGTATAATAACGACGAGTTGCTAGTACACCTGTCCGTATGACTCTAGTTATTGTGCAGATCCTGGGTAATGACTTACTGCCAGTATACTGGTCCGAGTAGTCTGTCGAGCCCGGTTATTGAGCTTTAACTTGCTACAAGTCTACTGGTCCATGTAGCCTGCTATAACTCAGTCCCTGGGTAGTGATCCAAGCCCTACCAAGAAATTGTTAGGTGGACAGTACACTAGTCCGAGCCGCCTAATAGATTCTCTGGCCATACCCAACTTGGGTATCGATAGTTGTCCAGGCCATAATGACTTCTCCCTTACTCGAGAGAGAAATTGCGTGGTGGACAGTAGGCTACACTGGTCCGCGCTGCCTAGTAAGTTCTGTAACCCTCCAGGCTTGGTATCACCAGTACACTGGTCTGTATGTAGCCTGAGACTTGAGTATAGGAGTTGCTAGATTACCAGTACGCTGATCCGTGTTCCCTAGTAATTTCTCTGATCCCTCTCCCTTACCTCTCAACACCTGGATGGTAAGGAACCAACTCAAAGCCGTGTCAAGACCTGTTAGAGGACGTTGTTAGAGGACCACCCACCACCAACCCTGACGTTGAAGCCACTACAAGGACGAGCACGAGGAAGATCCGTAGATGTTGGACCACGGCACCAGAACGAAGAACTTAGCTTGCTGAAGGCTGTATAAGTGTATAACAGACCTCCCTTATGACTTGTTAGGCCTCTATAGACGAGGATACAAACCACACATATTTATCGTTATAAAGTAGAATATTTTGTACATGAACTCTTTGTGAGATCACATATGGTAATATTTCACTTTATAGCCGCACACACCCATACAGTGATACACATAAAATCAACCCCAGTGACACTATCTTTCCACGCCCGTGACCAAATGACTTGTGATTATTTCATTGTGTTTATACTTTCATTTCATGCTAAATTCATTCGAGAAATGCTTCCGTGACTTGTCTAAATCTATGTGCGAAGACTCCTAAGTGCGCTTTTTAGGATACCAATATATCCGTGATAAACTCTGATATATGAGAGACACTCATTGACTTATTTATATATATTTTGTAGATAGATTGGGTGGAGGAAAAACGCACAACAGAGATATGATTCTTTATTCTCTAATCTTTCCGGCTATGTATTACCCATGGTATAAAGACTAATATTAGTCTTTATACCATGGTATTACCCATCTTCAGAGACTGACAAGTCTCTCTGAAGATGGGTAATAGATAGCCCAAAACGTTAGCGAATAAAGAATCGTAGCTCTTCCCTGTGTTTTTCCTGCACCCAATCCATCTACCTGTCAATATAAATCATTCACATAAATATTTTGTGTGTAATTTCTATTGCTAATTCAAAGGAGCAGTAAACCTCCAGTGTTAATACTTGCAATTAATCTTAGCTCCGGTGTATATCATATTCTATTCCATATCCATGAGTTTGTGTATGGTATTTTATGCCATTATATGTGTGAACCATTAGCCAAGTAAGCCATCATAATATGTTGTTATCTATATTGAATATAATAACTATATACAGTATGTACTCCTGTGTTGTCCTTACACCTCTGCATGTATGTGTGTGAATTCCTTCTCTGCCACACCAGTTAAGTTAGGATCCACCTTTTATCCAGTAAACCCACCAAAAAGCCTGGTATAACAAAACCCAAATGATGGAATATAGGCTACCTGTGTTTATTAATATTTACGTATATACAGTACAAGTTCTACCATTTAGGAGTAATGAATACAAGGTAATGCTTGCAAATATATACTGTTCTATACTGTATACTCAAGCAAAACACTAGTCTATAATTATATATATATATATATATATATATAAATTATATGTAGGCTACTCACATATTAACTATACATCTAGTACATTCTATATTGCACATGTTCACCTTCTTATGAAACTGTTAAGATACTGCACTCAAATTTCAATTATACTATTTTGTCTTCCATAAATACAATCTCAGAGATAAACAGAACTTGTGCAGGGAACTGTAGCCTACAATGTAAGGAGACCGCGAATGTTTCGGTGTCTGTATTATAAATACTTGTATTTCAATATAGTTACAGGTATATTTTATATTTGTTTTGAGTGGCATGGGAACTATATAAGCTACTGCACATTATGTAATGTTGTATTGAACACATAAATGGTACTTAGAACCGTATTAAACATTATATATTAATTTCACTCTGCGCGGAAATTAATATTCCAAATGATTTGGATAATGCGGAAATTCGGAATACAATTTCCGCACTTCGTCTTCCCACACTTTAAATTCCGCGTTTGGTGACGTATTTCCACATTCTGGCAGCCCTGACCGGGAGGTGTCTCGGTGTTATATAACAATCTTTTATGCAACCCACTTGTGCTACATTACCGCGGGAGAGAAAAATAACCGATAAATGATGAAAATAAGAGGAAAAATAGGTGATAATTGAGGAGGGGGGAGGGGGGAAGAAGGAGGGGAAGGGGGTGAGAAACATATGGATGAGTGGTAGGAAGTACTAGAAGGGAATCATCTCACCTAACAACATACTCCTTTGTTTTGAGAGCCCCTGGAATGCTTTGGAAGTTTTTTTTTATGGTCTTGCTTCCGTGAGGCTTATCGCGTTCGCTATGGTGACCCTTCCGTGAGGCCTATCACGCTTGATGGGTTAAACATGAGGTGAACAGTGACGGATTTTGGGGCATCATCAGGGACCGGGAAGCTGGGGGGGAAGGCGATGGCTCCCATCAGGGTAGAGGAGGTCACAGTCTGAGGATCCTCAAGGACCCATAGTCCAGTCAACAGTTTATCAAACAAAACATCCAGGGCTATCGGCCCACTAATACCACAGGAGACAGAGGAGTTCTGCAAGTTGCAGACCCAGCAGCACCAGACCACCCACTCACCCTGGGACAAGAGTGCCTCCATGGGGGGCGAGATCTGAGGCGCACCATCAGTGTCTTGCCACCCTCCCTATACTCCACAACCACGACCCATCCTTACAAAACCGCTCAATGGGATAGTCATCCACAGCACGGGAAACCTTAGCAGGATTACAGAACACTTCGGCACCTGAAACAGCATTGATGAGAAATGTGACATAGGGAGAGGACTCACCTGAGGAGGGAGCCGAAGAGGATGACAAGAAACCCTCGACTGTTTCACTGCAACCTGCCCATCACCACCAGCCGGCGAAACATCCTGGATCGCTTGCGAAGAGTCCATCAGAGAGGGAACATAAACCTCCTCACCATCCACACACCCGTGGGCATGGCCAGAACCTCCATGAGGCCCCAGCCTATCACCACACACACTCACAAACAAGAAAACCAGTATGGGAACAATGGGAGAGGGAGAAGACACGTCCTTACTCTCCGAGAACCACAGCACGAATCAAAGTATGTGTCGTTAAAAAAAGGTTATCGATGAAACAATGACCTTCAATGGTCACCGACTCCTCTAGCTCACCATACCACTTCCAGCCGTACAAAGCCACTGACACTCTTCCACTTTTTAAGCTTCCGAGATGTGTTTACACTGGTAATGCGTGTTTTGAGGCTGCCAACACACACACTCAAGTAATTTTACAGATTTGAAAGTCTTTTCATCTGTAAAGATAACCTTTCTCCAAAATGTAAATCACAATTAATATATTCTTGGGCGAATCTTTGTCATTGTTCTCTATTTACTTCAGTTAGAGCTTCCTTGACTGCTGGCACCTAACAATAGATGCCAAATTTCTTGGCGTGCCTTCGTGTAGTAGAGGGATGACATGGCAGGTTAAGCTGTCTTCTTAAAGCCTTATCAACTATTTTGCTAGAAATATTCTATAATACTCCTCCCTGATAATATTTGTCAATAGGTTTTATACATTGAGAAAACATAATTATGCAGTAAACCATTACTATAATTAAGTTCAGTAAAATACTACCAAGCATACCATATCTTTGTGAGGTTACATGTATAGTGTGCAGCCATTTTATTCATGTGTTTACGTGCTATATGATAATACAACATTATTTAATATAGAAATGAATGAAGGCAAACACGATAGGTTACATATAAAATTGAGAAAGGTGTGTATGTGTGTGTCTAAAAAGAAAAAGAGATAATTAGAATAAATATAGCATATCGATAGATATATATTGGTATACAGGTGTGATATAAGTTAATCTACGAAGTGACTGGTCAATGTGTGAATATACAAAAGTAAATGGGAACACACAGTTTGAAGGTATGATAGAATGTGTGTGTGTGTGTGTTGTCAAGCTACGGAAAGGTGCAAGATAGTGTAAATTATTAATAATTCTTTGATAACAATTATTTAATGCAGCACATTTGTCTTCTGGTGTTTGTAAATTATGTATAGATTACTAATTACTGACTTAGCTACATTATTCTGAGCTCGTGGAGCTACAATGTTTGAAAACGGATGTTTCCTCCTGTCTGGGGTAAGGGTAAGATGTGAGTGTGTGTGTGGGGGGGGGGGGGGGGGGTGAGGGGGGTGGTGAGGGTGGTGGTGGTAGTTCAGTCTCTCCATCGCTCTCCATCCAAGAGGTGGGGTAGGAGGGAGTAACAGACAGGCCTTAGCTCATTCCTACTGCCTGGGGTAGGGGTAGTTAGGGGTAACCCTTAGGCAGGGACTTTTACTTTTGGGTGTACTGGCATCTTATTAATGTATACAAATTCATGCACAGTTATGCACACATAATTAAAAGAAAGATGCCCATGCTATGGACTTATTCCATTTAAGCCGAGAATTGCTGTTCCTTCCGGAATCAGCGGTTTTCAAACACGCACCAAAACCCTACGATGGTCTGAGGTGGCTCAAAATTGGGTAACATGTAGGACTACATAATATCTCTTCATACCCCCATTTCCTTTCCTACCTATCCTTCTACTTTTCTCCTCCCTCTCTCAATTTTCTCAACCTCACTCTACTACCTCCCCCTTTCTCTACTATCTCCCACCCTCTCTACTGCCTTTCACCTCCCTCTATGACCTGCTCCTCTCTCTACTACCTCCCCATCACAGACGGTGTGTGCAAGACAAAGCTCAGTTGCTTGGTTGACGTCGGTGTAAGAGGGTGTAGCGCCGTCGGTCTTGCTCTTCCTCCTCCTCCCTCCACCACCAACACTCATTCTCCGGCATGTTTCTTTGAATATATTATGATCTTCACACCTAATTTCCCGGTGGTAATTCTTCACATCTGGTTTGTGCTTGAAGGCTATGTACTATCATACAAAAAAGTATCCTTACTAAAATGACACGCACCATTTAGACTCAATGGACGAAGTAATATGGAAAATATTGTTTGAGCGTAGGATGGGTTGGTAGCCCAGGGGGCGTATCCACAAAGCATTTATCGATTTCGACCTTGTTCGTATCTTTGCATTACTGACCTCGCCGAAGTGTATCAGGCTCATTTCGAGCGCAGTGGAACATTTTCTTCCTCCTGAAATATGAACCTGTATTGAGATTTCGCAGCAGTGCCAAGTCTTATTCCTTGCCATGAAGAAACGTTTCCGAACGATATCTTAGCTTACCGACGTCGTAAAGTATTGTGGCTCCGCCCCCTAGATTATAGGGCTAAGCGGTGCTCTAGATATAAGTGTATTATCAAATGGTGACACGTGATGCCTTTGTGAAAATAAATATGAGAATACCACTGATGGAATTATTTCTGATATTACGATGTATAGCATTGATTGATACAATATGATAAGGAACATATTTTTTGTGACATTTCAGACAGCCAGGCTTGCCAACTATACCGAAACTGCTCGAATCGTACCCCACTTTATGAAACTCAGCGTTCACGAGAGTAAGGATACTTTCTTGTATGATAGTACATGTGGCACAATAATATTGCTTTATATGGCAGATACAACACATAATCTCCTAATTCTCCAGTTCTCCCTCATTTCCCGCCAACACCACCACCACCCTCCCTCTTTGCCTTCGCGTGTCAACCATGGAACTTCTAACCACAACCATGCTATAACCTCATAATTTATGTTCAAAATATATGCGTGTCAGAATGTGGGTATGTTTTTGAAAGAAAATGCAGTTTTCAACCGAATTTGAAGACTCTTGATTTTCTGTTGATTTGGCACACCTGGGATGTAGGGCACGCAGGAGGGTTTCGCGTTTCTTAGGTTAGACATAATTTTCAACTATCTCTCTCTCCTTGGTGTCTTACTCAGACGTAAATGAGGACACCTGATGTAATTCTCTGCGGCCTAGCAGTATTCCAGGGTATATTTGGTTGCTTGTCCTACGTTTCCTATACTCATGTCATGTTATGCCACTACTGGCACGTTTTAGAATATAATAGACATTGAAGTTGTATTTATCAATATTATATTATATATATTATTATTATTTGTTTTCATTTTTTGTATTTAATGCTGAACTTTGGTTGATTAATATGTTGAAATTGTGTGACTATACTTATGTTGACTTAGTGAATCCTGGCCCAGGGCACCAGAATCTCTGACAGGTATTCATAACAACGACTGTGCACTAGAAGACATTAACCCCTTGAGTACCAGTGACGCACGTTATGCGTCGCCTATGTATATAACGCTAATCCCCAGCGATGCAATGGTTGCGTTTGCGTTAATTACTCTTGTCCTATGGCACCTAGAGGGTTCAGATTTGTATGGGAACTGCTTTAGTATCCCATGCAACAATACCAATGGTTGGAAACACTCCAAGTCCAGGCACGTGGGCGCACCCGTGAGTGATTTTCCAGTATTTTGCCTACCCATCTCCCCATGTTAATTACAACTTTCCGCCGCCCCGCATGACCCCTAAATGACCTAGGTGAGCATTTTTTTGTGGTTAAGTCCTGCGATACGAGAGCGTAAGACACCGCTCGTATAAGACCTCAACCTCGCAGATCTTCAGAAGACCCTCAAGGAAGTCTTCACTAACTCTGCAACCGTCACACGGCAGGATCACCACCACGGACCAGGACGTCATCGGGAATACAACGCAGCCGCATCTTCAAAGACCGTTGGAACCTGCCAAAGATCTCCTCCGTGAGGCTCCTAGTGGTCCCTCGGCCGTGTTGTTATATAATTACCAATCCATGTCTGATGTTACATTGTACCTCTAATCATATGTTACTGTCAAATAAGAATAATCTATGCTTGTACTCTGTTATATTATCCTCTATTGCCTTCATGCTTGTGTTTGAGTTGGTCTCCTTTTTCTCAGTCGAGTAAGAACCTATCTAATTAGTCAATATAACCCCAGTAAAAACCTGGTATAACATATTTACTACAGTTCATATTGTCGATGCCTCTGATGATTTTACAGACTTGAATTAGGTCACTTCTTAATCTGCACTTGGTTAGGGGAAACAGATGTAATTCTTCAAGACGTTCCTCATACGGGTTGTTCTTTAGACTGGGTATCATTTTAGTGTTGAACATGTTCCATTTTGTCTATATCCTTTTGATAGTATGGGCACCAGGACTGAATACAATGTTCCAGGAGTGGGCGAACTAAGAAATTATAAAGAGTGAGGATTACATCTTTGGATTTATCTTTGGATTTATGCCTATGAAACAAATAAATGTTGTTTGCTTTCTTAACAACCTCCTTGCATTGTTGACTTGGTTTGAGGTTACTTGATATTGTTACTCCTAAATAATTTTTTCTATAGTCTTAAGTTGGGTGCCATTCATTATATAGTTTGCTTTCTCATTTCGGCTTCCAATGTGAAGTACTTTACATTTGTCTACTTTGAAACACATTATCCATATTTTAGCCCATTGAGACAACTTATCTAGATTGCCTTACATATCCTGAATGTGTCCTTTTGAGATTACGTTATTGGCAATTTTCGTATCTGCAAACTTTGATATTGTGCAGGTGAGGCCCTCATCTATTTCGTTTATGTAGATTAGGAAGAGAGCTGGACCCAGTATTGATCCTTGTGGTACTCCGCTAGTTACAACTGTTACATTGGTCCATGTTGATGCTCTCCCATTTTTGACTACTCTTTGTTTTCTTTCACTGAGCCAATTTTCTATCCATCTCAAGGCAACTCCTTGTACGCTGTGTGCTTTTAATTTTATCAATAAGCGTTTATGTGGAACTTTATCAAAGGCATTTTAAAAATCGAGGTATATAATATCTACAGCTTTACTCTCATCATATAGATTTAGGATATCGGGGAAGAAATCTAAAAGGATTGATTGTTGTGAAAACCGTGTTGGGTATCTTTAAGTATGTTGTTTTCCTCCAAGTGCTTTACAAGTCTGTTTCTCATGATAGTTTCTAGTATTTTACACACAACTGAAGTCAAGCTGATTGGGCAATAGTTACTAGGCAAGGCTTTGCTGCCTTTCTTTAAATTGGGGCTACGTTGACAAGTGTCCACTCCTCCGGCACAGTCCCAGTTCTCAAAGTATTGTTGAGTAGCAGTGTCAGCGGTTTGGAGAGCTCACATTTAACTTCTCTGAAAACTCTGGGAGAAATAGTATTGGGTCCAGGCGATATATTTACCTTGAGTTTGTCTAAGCAATTCATTACTTCTCTCTCAGTAATACAAATATTGCTAAGCGCATTTGAATTAACTATTTGTACTGGTGATGCTGTAGGGATATCACTAAAGTCTTCTGTTATGAAAACTGATGCAAAGAAGGTATTGAGAGCATTACTCATTTGTGCTTCATCTTTGGTATAGTCTCCGTTTTCATCCACTAATGGTCCAATTGTTGAGGTCACTACTTTTTTCTTCCTAATTTAGCCATAGAATTCCTTTGGGTTCGTCTTGCTATGATTTGCAACGTGCAGTTCTAGGGTCCTTTTGCTTTGCTTTATTTGCTTTTTGGCTTTGTATCGTAGATCTATGAATATTGCTTTGTCTTCTTCGCTTTCAGAGATTATATATCTGTCATGGGCGTTCTTTTTACCAAGAAGACATGCTTCAATCTCTCTATTCCACCACTTTGGTCTATTAGTATTTACTGATCGTCTGTTCTTTGTTGTTATGCACTCTTGCACCGCTTTCAAGTAATTGGTGGTGAAAAACTCCAAGTAATAATAATAACTAGCAGGGGTACCCGGTGTTGCCCGGGTTTAAATTCTATATTATGACAGGCTTTGATATTTAATAATAATACTGTACCACCATAATCACCATCACTACTACCACCACTACTACTACCATAATCACCATCATCAATCACTATTACCACAATCATCACAATACTACTACTACCATAATCACCGGCCTCGACCTCCCTGTTTCTCATTAAACGGCGACCTCGATTTCGGCCGCAAAATGACCTCCGATTTTGGATATAACCTCATCCGTACCCCCATTTTGGAGGGCTGCGAACAACTTTCGTTCCATACACCTTTTCGATCGGAGGCCTCCTTCTGCCCCAAACGGCCATTTTATTTTTATTTATTTTTCAATTGCGGCCTCGAAACGACCTCCGATCGTGGCCTCGCCCCCTCTATGACCTGACCCAGGTCAATTGACACCCACATGCAAAGTTTCAGCTCCCCAGGTCCAAAACTGCGGCCGCCTATTAAGAACACACAGACAAACAGACACACGAACTGATTTAATAATATAGATAATAATAATAGTCTAGTTACTTATATAGCGCCCGTATCTCCTTCTTCGAGGATTCTCAAGCGCTTGACACTTCTTTAATCAACCAGATACCATTACCCATCTCTCTTGCTCATGGGGAGACAGTAACCACCGGCTATATCTCAGAACAACTTTTCAATATGAGCGGGGTTTTAACGTGAGACTGCAAGATGGGAAGCAGTGACGCTATCAACTAAGCCAGCCGGATGGTTATATTATATTGTTATATTGTTAAGCGATATTAACTATGGTGTAATGAAAATTGATATAAAAATATTACATACAATTCACTTCAATGTTCAAACTACGGATCGTACTGGTAGTGCGGACTGCAAAAAGATTAATCAAATTCATCTTTTTGTCCGGTCCGTATTTTGGGAAACGGTTTCTCGGTTCACGAGACGTATGGTCAGCGTGTCTGTGTCACGATATTTTGTACGGGACAAAAATCAGCACAGAAAACGGCTCGTGTGAACCGGGCTTAAGGGCAGGTTTTTAGTTTCCTCCCTAGACCCCCATCAAGCTTAAAATTACACCCCCTAGATCCCCTTTCAAGATAAATTTTTAAATTTTTCGGTAGAAAATGTCCCGGCCGAAGGCCGGTTCCTCTTTTGTTACAGGCTCGCTCTCGATCACCAGGAAAAAAATCGACATCTAAATGGCACGAAAGGTCTTAAAATTTAAAAAAATGGGGCTATATTTTAAAAAGTCGCCAAACTAATGGGACGAACGTCTTAAAATCTTAAAAGCAATGGGGCTAAACATGAGGGAGAAAGGGGTCCAGAAAATAATCTCTCAAGTGGAAATCTCCCCTTTAAAACTACTGGATTGGGGTTCTAGTCTATTCGCTGTAAGTAGGCGAGAAATCATTACCTCTATCCTCTGTAACTCAAACACGAATAGAGTAATCGAGCTAATATGTCTACCATATGGGAAGAGTCAATCAAGGAATAGCTGTGAAAATTTAGAGCCAATTTGCTCCAGCCCTTTTTGAGTTACAGAGGATAGAGGTCATGATTTCTCGCCTACCTACAGCGAATAGACTATAGCAGTGTTCTCAGTGCTGCTCATATTATAGTCTATTTCTCGCCTACCTACAGCGAATAGATTATAGCAGTGTTCTCAGTGCTGCTCATATTATAGTCTATTTCTCGCCTACCTACAGTGAATAGACTATAGCACTGTTCTCAGTGCTGCTCATATTATAGTCTATTTCTCGCCTACCTACAGTGAATAGATTATAGCAGTGTTCTCAGTGCTGCTCATATTATAGTCTATTTCTCGCCTACCTACAGCGAATAGATTATAGCAGTGTTCTCAGTGCTGCTCATATTATAGTCTATTTCTCGCCTACCTACAGTGAATAGACTATAGCAGTGTTCTCAGTGCTGCTCATATTATAGTCTATTTCTCGCCTACCTACAGCGAATAGATTATAGCAGTGTTCTCAGTGCTGCTCATATTATAGTCTATTTCTCGCCTACCTACAGCGAATAGATTATAGCAGTGTTCTCAGTGCTGCTCATATTATAGTCTATTTCTCGCCTACCTACAGCTAATAGATTATAACAGTGTTCTCAGTGCTGCTCATATTATAGTCTATTTCTCGCCTACCTACAGCTAATAGATTATAGCAGTGTTCTCAGTGCTGCTCATATTATAGTCTATTTCTCGCCTACCTACAGCGAATAGATTATAGCAGTGTTCTCAGTGCTGCTCATATTATAGTCTATTTCTCGCCTACCTACAGCTAATAGATTATAACAGTGTTCTCAGTGCTGCTCATATTATAGTCTATTTCTCGCCTACCTACAGCTAATAGATTATAGCAGTGTTCTCAGTGCTGCTCATATTATAGTCTATTTCTCGCCTACCAACAGCGAATAGATTATAGCAGTGTTCTCAGTGCTGCTCATATTATAGTCTATTTCTCGCCTACCTACAGTGAATAGACTATAGCAGTGTTCTCAGTGCTGCTCATATTATAGTCTATTTCTCGCCTACCTACAGTGAATAGACTATAGCAGTGTTCTCAGTGCTGCTCATATTATAGTCTATTTCTCGCCTACCTACACTGAATAGATTATAGCAGTGTTCTCAGTGCTGCTCATATTATAGTCTTTTTCTCGCCTACCTACAGCTAATAGACTATAGCAGTGTTCTCAGTGCTGCTCATATTATAGTCTATTTCTCGCCTACCTACAGTGAATAGACTATAGCAGTGTTCTCAGTGCTGCTCATATTATAGTCTATTTCTCACCTACCTACAGCGAATAGATTATAGCAGTGTTCTCAGTGCTGCTCATATTATAGTCTATTTCTCGCCTACCTACAGTGAATAGACTATAGCAGTGTTCTCAGTGCTGCTCATATTATAGTCTATTTCTCGCCTACCTACACTGAATAGATTATAGCAGTGTTCTCAGTGCTGCTCATATTATAGTCTTTTTCTCGCCTACCTACAGCTAATAGACTATAGCAGTGTTCTCAGTGCTGCTCATATTATAGTCTATTTCTCGCCTACCTACAGTGAATAGACTATAGCAGTGTTCTCAGTGCTGCTCATATTATAGTCTATTTCTCACCTACCTACAGTGAATAGACTATAGCAGTGTTCTCAGTGCTGCTCATATTATAGTCTATTTCTCACCTACCTACAGTGAATAGATTATAGCAGTGTTCTCAGTGCTGCTCATATTATAGTCTATTTCTCGCCTACCTACAGCTAATAGACTATAGCAGTGTTCTCAGTGCTGCTCATATTATTGTCTATTTCTCGCCTTCCTACATTGAATAGACTATAGCAGTGTTCTCAGTGCTGCTCATATTATAGTCTATTTCTCGCCTACCTACATTGAATAGACTATAGCAGTGTTCTCAGTGCTGCTCATATTATAGTCTATTTCTCGCCTACCTACAGTGAATAGACTATAGCAGTGTTCTCAGTGCTGCTCATATTATAGTCTATTTCTCGCCTACCTACAGTGAATAGACTATAGCAGTGTTCTCAGTGCTGCTCATATTATAGTCTATTTCTCGCCTACCTACAGTGAATAGACTATAGCAGTGTTCTCAGTGCTGCTCATATTATAGTCTATTTCTCGCCTACCTACAGCGAATAGATTATAGCAGTGTTCTCAGTGCTGCTCATATTATAGTCTATTTCTCGCCTACCTACAGTGAATAGACTATAGCAGTGTTCTCAGTGCTGCTCATATTATAGTCTATTTCTCGCCTACCTACAGTGAATAGACTATAGCACTGTTCTCAGTGCTGCTCATATTATAGTCTATTTCTCGCCTACCTACAGTGAATAGATTATAGCAGTGTTCTCAGTGCTGCTCATATTATAGTCTATTTTTTTCCAGCTGAGGGTAAATTGCCATGTTACTATCTTGATGACTCGGCCATTATGTAGATTTTGCAAGGAAATGTGTTGTAAATTATGAAAACTTGGCAATAAGATGATGCTGAGACCTAATAGTTTCCCATTTTTCCATTAGGTATGATAATTCAGCTGCTAAAGGATTCAATGTGTCATCAGCTGAGAATAAACCGAGTATAGAGATTGCCTGCTACCTCGAGATGCTTCCCACCTTTTTGACTGAGACTGTACGGTCGCGCTAATAAGTCATGTCTTAGCTGTCCTTACGTTTGGCTTGCGCTGTGCTGTATTAATGTCTGTCAGATGTTGAATAAGGTGGTTAAGTGTAGGAATAGGTTTGTTTATTCCCCTCGAAATGAATACATTAAGTTTAGATATTGCTGAAATCAATTATGGATCAAAATATACTTGGTGCCGAGACATGACTTATTAGCGCGACCGTACATGATCTCCAATTATAATAAAGTACTACATAAGCATTGTGGTGGTTGGGCAGCTATCCCTGACCACGTAATACAGACACACCTATATTAAGGGGGGTCATTGGCTTTTTGTTTATCTTTCTCTCCTTTTCTCTCTTGCCCTGGCTTGTATCCAATCGGCCCCATTCAGCCAACTGCTTTAAGGCGTTTATCCCCATTGAGGTGTCGATTTCTTCCTGGCGAGCGATAGCGAGCCAGCATTGTATGGAGAAATCCGGCTTCGTCGCAACCATTTTCTATCGAAAAATGTACAAATTTAGCTTGCTGTCAAAACAAAAATACATATATGCTGGCTGGCTACCGCTCGCCAGGAAAATATTGACACCTGGATGGGGGTAAACGTCTTAAAACAGTAGGCTGAATGGGGCCGAATGGATACAAGCCAGAGAGAGAGGGAGAAAAAGAGACACAAACAAGCGAGGTGCGCTCCCTTAACCTCTAACGTATCCGGGGAATAGTGTGACGTGTTATTTGGTTTAGATTCGATACGTTTCTATTGGGTGCGTAGCTGGTACGGCTGAACGAATTACTCGTGGGATGAACAAAACATTATAATTATCGGCGTTTGTTTGTGTACAATCGCGCTAATAAGTGATGGCTCGGCACCAAGTATGTTTTGATCAATATTTCGTATCAGCAATATTAACACATGTTTTTTTTTCTATTTGAGTGAAATATACAAACATGTTCCTACACTTACTCACTCTATTCAACATCTGACAGACATTAATACAGCACAGAGCGAGCCAAACGTAATGACAGCCGAGACATGACTTATTAGCGCCACCGTACCTAGCACTTTTCTAAAAGGATCTGTTATCAGTCCTTAGTGTTGACCATCCATCAGCGATCCAATATTGGAAGAGGAAGGCCTGTCGATATCACCTAAATATTTTAACAACGTCGATACATCAAACGTGAACCACTTATATAATTCCCTTAACCTTTCCAACCAGGTATATTTTGTTTTTGACTACATGTAGCCTACAGCCGAGATCATTCATTCTTATATAGTCAAGCAAGATTAAGTGAACCTCCGAATTGCAAATAATTTATCAGGTAATTATTTGTTTTCATTAATATCTAGTTTTGCCCAAGACAGCTCCCAAAATAATAGACCGCATCAATGTCGCGACTGTACATTATCAGACAATAATGATGTGCATTTTGTTCAAGAAAGTGGCAGTACTGTAGAGTAGTAGAGTATGGGGATTACCACAAACCAATAGAAAGTGGCAGTACTGTAGAGTAGTAGAGTATGGGGATTACCACAACCAATAGAAAGTGCAGTACTGTAGAGTAGTAGAGTATGGGGATTACCACAAACCAATAGAAAGTGGCAGTACTGTAGAGTAGTAGAGTATGGGGATTACCACAAACCAATAGAAAGTGGCAGTACTGTAGAGTAGTAGAGTATGGGGATTACCACAAACCAATAGAAAGTGGCAGTACTGTAGAGTAGTAGAGTATGGGGATTACCACAAACCAATAGAAAGTGGCAGTACTGTAGAGTAGTAGAGTATGGGGATTCCACAAACAATAGAAAGTGGCAGTACTGCGTAGTAGAGTATGGGGATTACCACAAACCAATAGAAAGTGGCAGTACTGTAGAGTAGTAGAGTATGGGGATTACCACAAACCAATAGAAAAACAGTTGATATCATTAAGAGTCTAGACTCGTGGTACTACTACTACTACTACTATTACTACTAAATCTTCCAATATTCATAATAATAATTATAATAATAATAATAATAATAGATACAAATATTGATAATGCTAATATTATTATATATATTATTATTTTTTAAGAAAGAAATACTATCAAGAGCAGTGGATGTTGGTGTATTGCTGAAAAGGGAGGGAATTGAGTGGAAGCTACCTATACTGCTGTTTGCGGATGATACAGTTCTGATGAGTGATAATGAATGGGAGTTGCAGGGTCTGGTAAATGAGTTTGGAACAGTGTGCGAAAAACGGAATTTGAAGGTAAATACGGGGAAGAGCAAGGTTATGGTCTTCGAAAGGGGTGAAGTCACAGAGTGTGAGGTGAAGCTGAACGGTCAGGCTATGGAGATCGTCAACTCTTTTAAGTATCTGGGCAGTGTGTTGAGTAAAGTTGGGACTATGGATGAAGAGGTGGGTGAGTAGGTACCTCAGGGGAAGAGGCTTGTAGGAACGCTAAAAGCAGTAACAAGAAATAGGGTGGTCAGTATGGAAGTGAAGAAGTCCTTGCATGACAGTGTGGTAATCCGACACTGACTTATGGAAGCGAAGCATGGACGTTGGTTGAGAGACTCAGACCAAGAGTGAGAGCAGTGGAAATGAATTACTTAAGGAGTGCGTGCGGAGTTACATGGAGGGATAGACAGACTAATGAGGAAGTAAGAAGGAGGTGTGGTGTGGAGGTAGATGTGCTGGAAAGTGTGAAAAGGAACAACTTGAGATGGTTCGGCCATATGGAACGTATGGAAAGCGAGAGAATGACTAAGAGGGGGTACGAGAGCGAGGTGGAGGGACAGAGGGGGAGAGGTAGACCGAATATGAGGTGGAAGGATGGAGTGAGGAACTACATGAACGAAGGCGGTGCTGGTTGGGGGGAGGGGCGTCGACTGACTGGGGACAGAGGTGCATGGGGGCGGTTCGTTCGTGGCCACCCCTTCGGGGATCACGGCGTCAGGCAATAGATAGATAGATAGATTATTTTTTAGTAGTATTTTTATTATTATTATTAGTATTATTAGTATTATTATTATTACCATTATGTTATCATAAATACCTGAACTAACATAATCATTCTGGTCATCAGAAATGTCCACTGATACTGAATTTAGATGGGTCTGGAGTTACTTGTCAAAGACCAGCTACTAGATCAAGGGCAGACTTTTTCGGCAGAATATGCATAGTACATCAGAGTGTTGATATAACATTGACAACCCTCCACACCCCTACCCTTCCCCCAACCACCCTAACCCCCAATTCCAAAAGATCAGTAGCGAATGGAAATGTTATAAAACACCCTTCAGAATCGTGATAAACATATTATGTTCTCTCACAAATTAAATGTTATTAGTTACATTGCATTTAAAGGAATCCAAACTAGTGATATACATCTGAGTATGTGAGGATTTTTTTTTTTAGGTCTTTGGCCTTCACCATATAATATACATTTACAGGAACAATTATATATATATATATATATATATATATATCGCCTCATCAATTCACTTCCCCTTACTAGTTCCCTGAAATCTCTTATTGCACGCCGAATTGTTGCATCTCTTTCACTCTTCTATCGCTATTACAACAATCAGTGTTCTTCAGAGCTTTCTCAGTGCATACCCCCTCCCTTACTGCGAGTGGGAGGCACCCGACTTACAACGCAAACCCACTTCTATAATGTCCAGCTCTACAACCCCAGAATTTGCACATATTTTCAGTCTTTCTTGAACTCAACAAGTGCACTCTGGAACTCTCTCCGTCAAGCAAACTTTCCTTCATCCTATGACTTAGACTGCTTTAAACTTCGTGCGTCCAGGCAATTTGACCCTAACGTCCCTTGACTTTTGCTCACAGTCACTCTTCTGCCTTTTGTCTCCTTCATACACATGATATATACATTTTTGTTTATTTTTGTTTCTTCTCTTTGTTCCAACTATTCCCTCTCGGGCATAGGCTGATAGCCTTTACACTCTACCGCTGAACACGGTGAGGCCCGTGAGGTCTTGCTCCAGTCTAGGGAGTGAGACATGCGAAGCTTCACGGCTCGAAGCAATCCCATCTCTGAAGCCACCTCGCCTCTGCGCCTCACATTCTCACTCCCCACACTCGGACCCTCACTCTCAGAACGCCACCTATTGAGCAATTAACTCACTAGGCATTGCCCCCCCCTGTAGCATATTTTTGAATATGGGAATATTCATACAATGCTATTTAATCAGGGAACAATGAGGGTATTTTTTTGGCATTTCGGTGTGCTGTGGTAATGCACTGATACTAGGTACAGCACAAATTCCATCCCAATAATATCTTCCCATTGACATATTGGGATTCGAACCCGGGTCCATTGGATTACCAGTCCAGTGGCAAGACCACTCCGCCACACCTCCCATATATATATATATATATATATATATATATACTGCATATATACATAAACCCACAGGACAAATGAGAAGGATATGATATCCTTATCTTACATAAAGAAGAAATCTTGGGATCACCTCGTTCCATTTTAATTTTTACTGTGAGTCACAGCATATTTATTTTCCACAGTAACAATGTGACGTTTTAAATACATATATACAGCATATGTGTATACTGTACTGTATATACTTTACAGTATACATAATCCATTGTAGGTTTAATATTTCAGTGGTCAGTAAATGAAATACGCCAATCGGAAATTATCATAACGCTTTTAATTTCACAAACAAGTTGCTTTTTAACTAAGCTACTCATAGTATGTACAAATATGGTCAATATATACTAGGTAATTTTGCAATATTCTAAACAATATAGATACGTATGAAGTGATAAACAATACTTAAACTATTCAAGGTTATTCAGACATTTAAGATATTAATGAATCCAGCAATCATGTAATTATGGAGATACCTGACGACACCGCTGATCTCAAAGATCCTGAAGATATATATCTATCGAGCCCGGATGTTCTTTTAAAAGTATGCTAGAGCTTTCCCCTGGAGCCTGGGTGTACTTTAAAAATGCACGGGCATAAAATCATCCTGAAACCACTTAAAACCCCTCGAGAGACGTATTTTTTATCATGGCGGGCAATCCACGCAACACACAACAACATACCATCACAAACAGCCTGCCTGGGACACTGTGTTGCAAGCACTGTCCAAGCAAGTCGATCGAATCAATGCTCACAAGCAGTGTTCAGTGAAGTAACATGGGTTACAATGGTAAAATAAATCAATAATGATAATCAATAATAATCCCTAATCAATAATCAATAGATGCAAGATTATGTGGAAGGCGAAGTCGTGAGCCAGCCGAACGTTGAAACAAAAAGTTAAATGTAAGAATATGACCGCCAAAGCTAGTTAAATATTTTCACCTTTATGCCTGAATTACTTGGAGCACAATAGTTTAGTCTTCACCATTCGCAAGATAACAGCAAGTGCTACATCCCAATATAGATATAACCATGGTTAGGCCATTTCTTTGCAGATCTTATCTGCAAAGAAATTACCTGACTTTCTCATATTCATATATTATATGAATATGAGAAAGTCAGAAAATTGACGGAAGAGGCCGGGATTTCAAGCCTGTGAACGTTCAAACTCAGCAGGGCGATGAGAGATAACAAATTAAAGATATAAACCCTTCATCTGCCAACTGCGTATACTGTATATAAATCTAGCTGGTTGAACACAGCAATTCCAATTACCCATACATACTGTTATGCCCTGTTTTTCTACAGGTTTAACTTGGGTAATGTGAGTTCTAAATTGACTGGGTATATAAGGCTGCATGCACAATACAAGATATGAGGAATAGAGAACACAAAGAAACACATGGTAGCAAGTTACATGATCACGTTTATTGATATACCACTGCAGAATACTTGTGTAAGACAATACAATAGAATTGAACAACACTAGCATAAGTGGATCTGGATGGAGCCTAGTCTCCCACTTCCAACGTTCAGGTATTAATCTTCTGATCACTGGCTTCGATTCCACAGGTTTATATACCGAAGACCATCAATGTTACTTATAGATTCATATTCACTGTTAGATTTATTACTGGTAGCTCTGGTGCACAAGTAGTAGTTCACAGACTAGATTAGACACGCGTATTTTAGAGCACGGGAATTCTAGTAACCTCAGGGGGTACTGATCTAAGTTTTATATCCTGTTTCAGAAATACATAGAACGCAAATCAGTGGGCGAACGTTAGATATCACTAGAGTTTTAATATCTGAATAAGGTAATTACGAGAGTCAAGGTCGCCTGTTAATTAAAGAGCACTGATCGCTTAGTACGTCCCAAATGGAATGGTTAAGTATGAATTACACTGGGCAAGGTCTTAGCCACTTCGTAGAAATATTAATTAGTGAATCTCTAAACAGCACAGTAATATGTAGTACTGCTAAAGGGAATCTTGGGTAGTATCTGATGGGTCTGGTCCTGGTTATCTTGCGTCCATGATGTTGGGGGCTAACGACTGGTTCCGCGGCCGTCCAGGGGGGCCATATGTGTGAAGTTCTTCAATACGTGGGCAGGTCCTTCTATCCAAATCTGCCACGGAGTCTGCCGGCTCTGGGATCTCACTCCGGAACAACACAAGGGCAGAGCTAGAAGTTAACTGCAGGGTAGTGACCCCTGGTTGGTGTCTAGCTTTCAACTGATTTGACTGGGGGCGGGAGTTAGATTTATAGGCTCGGTTCTGGACCCTGTAGACAGTAGGGATCTCGAGTCTTATGGACTTAATTGAGCTCTCAATAGATATGGGGACTAGGTAAGATGGTATTTACTGTTGTGGCACAGGGCGATAGGAAGCCTTTATATTTTCATATAACTGAGCCTTAGTAAGAGGTACTATTTTGGCTATACTGGACGTATTTAGGGGAGAGAGACTGGATCTACTTTGCGAGGAGGATGGGGACAGCTGTGATAGGAGCGTCTCTCTAGATTGTGCAATCTTCATTCTATGGTATAGCTGAGGTGCTAATTTAGTGATCAGAGCATGCAAGAAAGGTAAATGGTTTATTGTGAGGTAATAGAGGTTAGTAAAGGTGTTAGTCATTCATGGTTAGTTCATTGATAGGAAGAATTCCTGTGCTACCTGGCAATGACTCGAAAGTCAAAACAGGGGCCAGGTATACCTCCGCGGGGGTGGGGGTCTCCCTCCTCGGGTGGGCAAAAAGGGGGAGCTGGGCGCCCTCTCTCTGTGATAGTCGTCCGGCGGCTGTGGCTAGGGGCTTGCCATATCACCAGTGTTTGTTATAACCCTCTGTGTATGAGACAGATGTGGGTGTCTTTAATACCAAAACCGAAGGTGCCTTAGCTAGCTGGTTTTACTCGGCTGGTTGTTAATTGTAGGGTTTGCTGGATGTGGTGGAGACTGGGTTGCTAACTCTGCCACATTTATCTGGAAGTATGGCAATAGAAGTTAGTTACTGGCGGGGCGGCTAGCCTCGCACCGACGACCATTGGGTGCAGGGTTGTGAATGTGTTGTAAGAGAATAGATGGCATGGAAGGGGCTAGTAAAGTTCTAATGTTGTTCTGGCCTACTAAGTGAAGGTAGGCTGGATAGGAGTATATATATAAAAGGTTGGAGAGCGTTAGCAACGGACAATTTAAGGATCTTCAAGAGGTATGAGAGAGAGGCTAGGTCGGACAAGAGTCGAGAAGCGCGGGTGTCTTAATGAGAGGGGGGGGGGAGAGTTCAAGGGCTACAGGGAAATTTTGCCCCTAAGGTCCCTGGGCGGTGGCATTAGGCTACAATTGATATGGAAGTTTGAAAAGGCGGTAGAATACGTTAGCCAAATGCTACCGGGGAATGCAACTATGGGGTGGTATATGAGTCTGGAAAAGATAGAGTTATGTGATCAGTCCGAGGGTTATGGATACTATTAGTTGGCCCTGGGAACTGCGTTTTCTATTAAATATAAAATACCAACAACAGCGGCAGTTCGTAGGGGTACTTAGTTATTGTTTCGGGGTACTTATGACAGATACTGATAACCAGGTTATCTTATATAATCTCTGGTTGGGGTAAGAGGTGTAAGACACGAAGTAAATTGGCATAGTGTGGACTGTGGATACGAAGGAGGCAAGGGGAAGACGTATGACAATTGTGGAAAGTAAATGGAAAAAGGTGAACACAATGGCGGATAAAAATACTTAACCTAAGGATTGCATACATCGATGAACGATGACATTATAGTCGTCGTCCTAATAAGGTGATGAAACCTGGTTGATCTGTACTTGGCACAATACGACACAAGGACAGTGCCGCTATGTCGCATCAATGCTGGTGGCAGTTAATATTATAGACTTAGTTACTAGAGGAACAATGCAAGGGGCGACTGAGCACGGGTTACATATATCTATACTCGTCATGGAAAATGATATACGAGGTCTAGGGACAAGTGTGGGTGTTTGAACTTCTAAGATATATAACATCTACTTCTCGGATGTAAGAACATACATAGATATAATTATGGCTGTCTGATGTGTTGGCATTGGCTCAACGTCGGGACAGGGCATGGGTGTTTTTAATATGAATGTATATTCCTGTTCATCATCTTTGTAGTTAGGAGTGTAGGACACGAGAGGGTTAGTGTACGTGAGGTGTGGAAAATGGTCAGTCTAGAAAAGGTAAATGGGTGGGTCCTGGAGCTGTTTAGCCCTGCGGGCTTGGGCCTGTCTGAAATGGCTGGCTCGGTCAGCTGGTCCTTTCGTTCTGTGGACCTTTCCTTTGGTGTTTCTGTGTGGTGTTCGTTCATGGCTTCTGTGGTGGGCTTCTCGTTCTGGGGCATTTTACTTCCCTCTCCTTCATTATAGGCTCGTCCTCGAGCCTCAAGGGTGAAGTAAAAAGAAGAATAGTCAGAAAAGTGTAGGTTAACAAGAAAAGTAGTATGACTAAGGGAAAAAAATAATATATACAGTATATGGAAAACATGTAAATTTAAGAAAGGACAGATAATTAAGAACACAGGAAATTAAGAAGAGGTAAAGTGTTTAACAATGTATAAAGCAAATTTAAAAGATAGTCAGAAAAGTGTAGGTAACAAGAAAAGTAGTATGACTAAGGAAAAAAAAATAATATATACAGTATATGGAAAACATGTAAATTTATAGAATCATGCCCAATCGCTTAGGAATTGAAAACATTCAAAACAATTTAGTACAATAATATCCTCATCATCATGAGGGGGGGGGGGGGTAGTTAGGGTCGCCGTTAGTCTGGGTGACGGTCTGGTAATAGGGGGTGGTGGTTCACTTTCACTTTGGAAGGGCGGGGTGGATATACCGTTAGTTCTTGTCGTTAGGAATGTGGGTCTGGGGGCGAGCTGGCCCGGGGCCAGTTTTGGAGGGGGGGTCTAAGTGGTTTCGGTCGGGGGTAATGATAGGGGGGTTTTAAAGATGAAACGGGCAGGTCGAGTCGGGGTTGTTGTTGCGGAAGAGGTTGGTGCTGGGGAGGGGTTGAATTGTGTAGAGAGTTGTGGTCGTGAGTGGGGTTTGGGGAAGGGTGAGTAAGGCTGAAGGTTGAGAGTTTACTATGATCGGGTGGTTTGGAGGTTTGGTGTGTGGGGATTTGATAGGGAGATGGTGGGGGGGTCTGGGCAGGCAGGGTTGTGGTTTGAGAGGGGTTGAATTTAGACTGATTTTATTTCCGGGAGAGACATGGATGGGATTTCGAGGAGTGGTTGAAGTTGAGAGGTTGATTATGTTGTTTGGGGCGAGAGAGAGAGTATTTTGGGGTTTAGCCAAGGTGGAAAAAGTTTTGTGGTTGGATTGGGATGGGAGTGGTATTTCGTCGAGCGGGATCTTTGGGGGGGGAATTTGGGGCGGGTGGGGTAACGGTGAAGAGGGGGAGGTTGAAAGTTTAGCTGGGCTCATGATGGTGGGGGACCGACTGGTGAGCAGGTGTTCGGTACGCATGAGGGGGGGGAAATCACTTTGGTGGGGGTCACGCGTGAGGGGGGGATTAACGGCGCATGTGGGAGGATCAGAGTGGTGGGGTGTGTCGGTGGCAGTGACGGTTTGCTTAGAGGTTATCTGGGGTTGGTGGGTTTGTCTGTCATGAGGGGGTGAGTCAAGGGTGGGGTTTTGAAGTTTATTAGGGGTGTGAATTGTGGGGGGGTGGAAGGGAGCTACTGACGGAAAAACTGTCACAAGGGAGATTTTGTTGGTGGGAATTGGTGGAGGTTGAAAGTTTAGCTGGGCTCATGATGGTGGGGGACCGACTGGTGAGCAGGTGTTCGGTACGCATGAGGGGGGGGAAATCACTTTGGTGGGAGTCACGCGTGAGGGGGGATTAACGGCGCGTGTGGGAGGATCAGAGTGGTGGGGTGTGTCGGTGGCAGTGACGGTTTGTTTAGAGGTTATATGGGATTGGTGGGTTTGTCTGTCATGAGGGGGTGAGTCAAGTGTGGGGTTTTGAAGTTTATTAGGTGTGTGAATTGTGGGGGGGTGGAAGGGAGCTACTGACGGAAAACTGTCACACGGGAAATTTTGTTGGTGGGGAAATAGCTGAGCATTTCTGGGGGAAGGGGGGGAACATGGTTGGGTCCCTAGGTCGTCACGCGTGAGGGGAGGATTAACGGCGCGTGTGGGAGGGTCAGGGTGGTGAGAGGTGAGCGAGTTAGGAAACGGGATTTGTTGGGGGGACTGCGGCGGGTTGGTGGGGGAAGAGTTAGGTGTAGAACAGGGGTTATTGGTAGAGGACTGATGTATTGATTTGGGGTTGTTAACAGGACGAATTTGGGGAATTTGCTTGGTGTTAGTCTCGGTCTGGTTAAAGGTTATGTGGGGCTGGGGAGGATTAGTGGGGGCAGAGTTAGGCATAGGACATGGGTTATTGAGGGAGGAGTGATGTACTGATTTGGGGTTGTTAACAGGACGAGTTTGGGGAATTTTCTTGGTGGCAGTCTCGGCCTGGTTAGATGTTATCTGGGACTGGTGAGTTTGTTTGGCATGAGAGGGCGAGTCAAGTGTGGGGTTTCGAAGTTTTCTAGGGGTGTGAATTGTGTGGGGGTGGAAGGGAGCTACTGACTGAAAACTGTCACAAGCTACCGACGGAAAACTGTCACAAGGGAAATTTTGTTGGTGGGGAGATAGCTGAACATTTCTGGGGTCATGGGGAAAATATGTTGTGGTAGGCCTACATAGGTAGGCATACCTAGAATACGGGGCTTGTTGGGGGGGGCTGCGGAGGGTTGGTGGGGGAAGAGTTAGGTGTAGAACAGGGGTTATTGGTAGAGGACTGATGTATTGACTTGGGGTTGTTAACAGGACGAATTTTGGGAATCTTCTTGGTGGCAGTCACGGTCTGGTTAGCGGTTATCTGGGGTTGGTGGGTTTGTTTGACATGCATAGAAAAAGGATGGGGTTTATGGGGTAACACAATTGATGGAAGATGATCGTTGGTAGATGGCTGGGCAGGGGAAAATTTAGGGATGGTCAGAGAGGATAGAGGCAAGGAAGAGTGCACTGGGGTTGGACTTTCACCGGAAGTCATTTTGGAAGGGTGCACGGAGCCTTGGATAGGGGCTGAAGGGTTGGATAGGGGATTCATCGAACTGCGTAGGCATTCTTCTCTGATGGAGAGCATATGTTCTTCGAATAAGCCATTCGGGTCGAGATGGGCGGTGATGTGGGGTGGGAGGATGTTTAGCAATGCGGTGAATAAGAGTTCATTTTGTTGGTCGTAATCTTCATAGCTATACGTGGTCCTCACGTATCTGTAGAGTTGTATGAGGGTCACATTTATATCCCCTTCATACTTGATCTCGTCGACTTTTATTATTTTGGGGGCGACGGGGGAACCCAAAAGTGGATCTAAGGTCCGGATCACGAAGGATCGAAACTGGTTCCAGGTACTCTCTGGCGTATCCTGTGTCACTATTTGGTGAATAAATTCTTGAAAGGTAGGCTTATCAACAAGTTGGGAAACGGCTTCTCCCAACTGTATAATATGCAAAATTGCCCAGGCGATTTTTTTGCGGTCATTATGAAGTACCACATCGTACACTGGCTTTATTATGTCTAAGTAACTGGTGATATCATACGTGTTTACATCATACTTGGGAATGTGTGCGAGTGGCTGAAGATTTCGCGATGTTGCCATGCTTCTACTGTTCCAAACTTGCAGAGTAATGCAACCTTTTATCCGAATCAAGAACCACCGCTGCCGCCAATGTTATGCCCTGTTTTTCTACAGGTTTAACTTGGGTAATGTGAGTTCTAAATTGACTGGGTATATAAGGCTGCATGCACAATACAAGATATGAGGAATAGAGAACACAAAGAAACACATGGTAGCAAGTTACATGATCACGTTTATTGATATACCACTGCAGAATACTTGTGTAAGACAATACAATAGAATTGAACAACACTAGCATAAGTGGATCTGGATGGAGCCTAGTCTCCCACTTCCAACGTTCAGGTATTAATCTTCTGATCACTGGCTTCGATTCCACAGGTTTATATACCGAAGACCATCAATGTTACTTATAGATTCATATTCACTGTTAGATTTATTACTGGTAGCTCTGGTGCACAAGTAGTAGTTCACAGACTAGATTAGACACGCGTAATTTAGAGCACGGGAATTCTAGTAACCTCAGGGGGTACTGATCTAAGTTTTATATCCTTGTTTCAGAAATACATAGAACGCAAATCAGTGGGCGAACGTTAGATATCACTAGAGTTTTAATATCTGAATAAGGTAATTACGAGAGTCAAGGTCGCCTGTTAATTAAAGAGCACTGATCGCTTAGTACGTCCCAAATGGAATGGTTAAGTATGAATTACACTGGGTAAGGTCTTAGCCACTTCGTAGAAATATTAATTAGTGAATCTCTAAACAGCACAGTAATATGTAGTACTGCTAAAGGGAATCTTGGGTAGTATCTGATGGGTCTGGTCCTGGTTATCTTGCGTCCATGATGTTGGGGGCTAACGACTGGTTCCGCGGCCGTCCAGGGGGGCCATATGTGTGAAGTTCTTCAATACGTGGGCAGGTCCTTCTATCCAAATCTGCCACGGAGTCTGCCGGCTCTGGGATCTCACTCCGGAACAACACAAGGGCAGAGCTAGAAGTTAACTGCAGGGTAGTGACCCCTGGTTGGTGTCTAGCTTTCAACTGATTTGACTGGGGGCGGGAGTTAGATTTATAGGCTCGGTTCTGGACCCTGTAGACAGTAGGGATCTCGAGTCTTATGGACTTAATTGAGCTCTCAATAGATATGGGGACTAGGTAAGATGGTATTTACTGTTGTGGCACAGGGCGATAGGAAGCCTTTATATTTTCATATAACTGAGCCTTAGTAAGAGGTACTATTTTGGCTATACTGGACGTATTTAGGGGAGAGAGACTGGATCTACTTTGCGAGGAGGATGGGGACAGCTGTGATAGGAGCGTCTCTCTAGATTGTGCAATCTTCATTCTATGGTATAGCTGAGGTGCTAATTTAGTGATCAGAGCATGCAAGAAAGGTAAATGGTTTATTGTGAGGTAATAGAGGTTAGTAAAGGTGTTAGTCATTCATGGTTAGTTCATTGATAGGAAGAATTCCTGTGCTATCTGGCAATGACTCGAAAGTCAAAACAGGGGCCAGGTATACCTCCGCGGGGGTGGGGGTCTCCCTCCTCGTGTGGGCAAAAAGGGGGAGCTGGGCGCCCTCTCTCTGTGATAGTCGTCCGGCGGCTTTGGCTAGGGGCTTGCCATATCACCAGTGTTTGTAATAACCCTCTGTGTATGAGACAGATGTGGGTGTCTTTAATACCAAAACCGAAGGTGCCTTAGCTAGCTGGTTTTACTCGGCTGGTTGTTAATTGTAGGGTTTGCTGGATGTGGTGGAGACTGGGTTGCTAACTCTGCCACATTTATCTGGAAGTATGGCAATAGAAGTTAGTTACTGGCGGGGCGGCTAGCCTCGCACCGACGACCATTGGGTGCAGGGTTGTGAATGTGTTGTAAGAGAATAGATGGCATGGAAGGGGCTAGTAAAGTTCTAATGTTGTTCTGGCCTACTAAGTGAAGGTAGGCTGGATAGGAGTATATATATATAAGGTTGGAGAGCGTTAGCAACGGACAATTTAAGGATCTTCAAGAGGTATGAGAGAGAGGCTAGGTCGGACAAGAGTCGAGAAGCGCGGGTGTCTTAATGAGAGGGGGGGGGGGAGAGTTCAAGGGCTACAGGGAAATTTTGCCCCTAAGGTCCCTGGGCGGTGGCATTAGGCTACAATTGATATGGAAGTTTGAAAAGGCGGTAGAATACGTTAGCCAAATGCTACCGGGGAATGCAACTATGGGGTGGTATATGAGTCTGGAAAAGATAGAGTTATGTGATCAGTCCGAGGGTTATGGATACTATTAGTTGGCCCTGGGAACTGCATTTTCTATTAAATATAAATACCAACAACAGCGGCAGTTCGTAGGGGTACTTAGTTATTGTTTCGGGGTACTTATGACAGATACTGATAACCAGGTTATCTTATATAATCTCTGGTTGGGGTAAGAGGTGTAAGACACGAAGTAAATTGGCGTAGTGTGGACTGTGGATACGAAGGAGGCAAGGGGAAGACGTATGACAATTGTGGAAAGTAAATGGAAAAAGGTGAACACAATGGCGGATAAAAATACTTAACCTAAGGATTGCATACATCGATGAACGATGACATTATAGTCGTCGTCCTAATAAGGTGATGAAACCTGGTTGATCTGTACTTGGCACAATACGACACAAGGACAGTGCCGCTATGTCGCATCAATGCTGGTGGCAGTTAATATTATAGACTTAGTTACTAGAGGAACAATGCAAGGGGCGACTGAGCACGGGTTACATATATCTATACTCGTCATGGAAAATGATATACGAGGTCTAGGGACAAGCGTGGGTGTTTGAACTTCTAAGATATATAACATCTACTTCTCGGATGTAAGAACATACATAGATATAATTATGGCTGTCTGATGTGTTGGCATTGGCTCAACGTCGGGACAGGGCATGGGTGTTTTTAATATGAATGTATATTCCTGTTCATCATCTTTGTAGTTAGGAGTGTAGGACACGAGAGGGTTAGTGTATGTGAGGTGTGGAAAATGGTCAGTCTAGAAAAGGTAAATGGGTGGGTCCTGGAGCTGTTTAGCCCTGCGGGCTTGGGCCTGTCTGAAATGGCTGGCTCGGTCAGCTGGTCCTTTCGTTCTGTGGACCTTTCCTTTGGTGTTTCTGTGTGGTGTTCGTTAATGGCTTCTGTGGTGGGCTTCTCGTTCTGGGGCATTTTACATACGTCCGAAATGTAAACAAATCGCAAGCAATTTGTATTTGGGATATCGTCAAAATAAATTTGTCAGCAAGTGGGCAGACCTTTGTCTGACTGGTAGCCAAAGTATGTGTTACTTCTGGCTTACCAAGCCCGTTCCGCAGCCGAAATTTTAGTTTGAGCCCTTCTTATGACTCCCTATTTTGTCGAATTCTTGTATGAAAGAGATGCATATAGAAAAGTGTAAATATGTGTTTGCAAATATGTTTTTGTGATAGAGTAATAACATAATTATAATAAAACACTAAATAAATTGATGGTGTAAACAAGTGCAACCTTTGGAATAAAAAAAACTAAAAAAACAACAAGCAGAAAACATGCTAATGAAAAACAAAAACTAAAAATCATTACTTACTCCATAATAATAAAATATGAATCTCGGAAAAAGTATATACAGGGATCGAGCATCAACCTTCAGACACTAAATACGTGTTTAACTCCCTAAAAGCGGGCATGCTTGTTTACATGACCGTATTGCTGGGCGGGTATATTTACCGAAAACCAGTTTCATACCATGCTCTTTTTCATCCGTAAGCAAGAGCCAGAGCGTAATACAATTATATATCCGTGAAAGGACGATAATAGAGCTTTCCAAAGACACCTGAATCATCCTTGTACGACCACGGGTTATCTTCCAACGGTCGTGTTACCGGAGGTGAAAATACACTAAAATAAGGTATTTTTTGCGTTTTTTACCTTGTTGCGCAAGGTTCGGATGTGGGGACGAGACACAGTACATGTCAGTGAGTGGCAAGCGGTCAGAGGCCGGCTATCGTAAACACCCCAGTGCCACTCAAAACAAAGCAATTTGTGATTAGGAGAGATAATTCCCCTCCATTACTTGCTACCAATTCTATATATGTTTATCAACCCCCTCCTTCCCCTCCCCCCCATTATTCCCACTTCTTCCCCCTTCCTCAATTATCCAGTATTTTCCCTATTATTCCCGATATTTATCATGTATTTTCGTGCAAAACGGGTCACGGGTGGGAGAGAGGGAGGAGGATGGAGGAGTGTATCTCCAACTGTAGCGGCCAGCATACTTATTGCCTTAATATCTATTAATGGGTCATGGTATGTACTACTGGCTGCTAGGCTGGAACATAACTTCAAGTGCCAGGTGCTTAAGTGGGGTTATTACTGCTCTCATACTTTCCAGATAACTTGGGTATTTAAACACCTTTGATTTCCTTTGTGTTTATTCTTGACCAACGGTTACCAATGAGACCGTAAAAACTGTAAAGATAGAAATAATCCTACTTAACATAACGTATTCCCATATAACAAACTGCTTGACCAGCACAACTCATTTAATCTTCTATAGTTATATTATTCAATATTATGACACATATTTCATGTTTATTGGGTTCACAACTACTTCTAACATGGTAATGTAAGTATCAAAACATAATAGGAGATTACACATACCTCTAAGCCCATAAAAAAGCACTTGATTTTAAACTCTGACTTTGACAGTTTGAAATTGTTGTCAATCTGAAGGTAGCGCTGTTTTTTGCAACTGGCCTTTATATCGGCTCTCCAAAACCTTGATTTGATGTTTACTTTAACTACCAAAACATAAAGCACCTTAATCTATCCTTAACAGTAATGCCTGATTACTGAACTCAATAACTAATATATAAAGGAAAAAGGGTTCTTTCCAATTACACTAATGATGGGAGACTCAAATAAATAGTTTCTTTGTGGCTTTCTTCACACCAACCCTCTATAAGCAAGTCTGAGAGCTCTCCTTGTCTCTCAGTACCATGCCAGACGCTAGAGAGGGAGGGTGTTTATCTCTCGCCGGTCAAGGTCAGATTACGACCGTGGGGTTAAAATATAAAATTTTCACCAGCCAATTGCTGTTACCACCTGTTTTATTGCTTTACAATGTTCATAAGTTCATATTAAACGTAAAATAGGCACATATGGATAAGTATTAATTATATATATGGTAAATTGACGATTTTTGTAAGGAATATACCAAATACCTTCGCATGGCGGCGGACACTTTCAAATACCATAGCTGCGCAGCTTATAACTCTAGCTGTATTAATGTTGTTCTCGGCACTAGGCACTTAATGACAAAAGACAATATACAGTATTAACAATATTGTTTTGAAAACAAAACAGATAAACCTTCCATGACGTCAGGCAAGGAACAACAACAGAGTAAAGCTACCTCCTAACCATAGGGCTCTGCTCTCCTTGCCAGACACCAGTGTAATGGTTCTAGTCAATATCAACCCACACCTCACCTTTCATTCAATGTATCTGATTATCCTGGCCGATTAAATAATACAATACAACTGCTTGAAACACAACAACAAACACTATTTTAACTAAGCGAAGACATGTCTACGTTATGCACCATATATTGTAGGTGAGCAATAATATTTGCCCTCTGACAGTCGAACATTTGGGCAACTGTACAATATATGTAATTAGTCAGTGTTGCTGTTGTGGTAGGGTGGTAGGTCCTGGGGTGTAGAGTGTTGTTGTGGTGGCAGGGTGGTAGGTCCTGGGGTGTAGAGTGTTTTTAGTCACTGTTGTTGTTGTGGTAGGGTGGTAAGTCCTGGGGTGTAGAGTGTTGTTAGTCAGTGTTGTTGTTTTGGCAGGGTGGTAGGTCCTGGGGTGTAGAGTTTTTTAGTCAGTGTTGTTGTTGTGGTAGGGTGGTAGGTCCTGGGGTGTAGAAGTGCTGTTAGTCAGTGTTGTTGTGGTGGCAGGGTGGTAGGTCCTGGGGTGTAGAGTGTTGTTATTCAGTGTTGTTGTGGTGGCAGGGTGGTAGGTCCTCGGGTGTAGAGTGTTGTTAGTCAGTGTTGTTGTTGTGGCAGGGTGGTAGGTCCTGGGGTGTAGAGTGTGTTAGTCAGTGTTGTTGTGACAGGGTGGTAGGTCCTGGGGTGTAGAGTGTGGTTAGTCAGTGTTGTTGTGGTAGGGTGGTAGGTCCTGGGGTGTAGAGTGTTGCTAGTCAGTGTTGTTGTTGCGGCAGGGTGGTAGGTCCTGGGGTGTCAGCGGCAGCCAGCCCACCTGCAGCAACACCACCAGGTAGGTCGCAACAAAGCTGCCCACCTAAGCCATCACATGAAAGGTTCAAGTAAGCTAAGATAATCACATATGAATATGTATTTTTTGTAGAAGGCTGGATGCAAAATATATCTGGACATCCGTCAGATATATTACAAAATATGCTCACATTTATTTTTGCATTCGGCAATTCTACTTTTATTGTTGCAGTTTTAATTATTTAACTCTACACAGCTGTGCATATAACTACACATAACTTCTCCGTGCTCAATTACATTTAAACCAGTTGCTTATGTAATAACATTATGTTTTGTAGTAAGTAATACAAATACATTTTAAATGTTTACATGTGTCTGATATAAAACAAAATATATACACAAAAGTGTAACAGCAACCTACTGAAACTAGAGTGCCGTTGGTTAGCGTGTACCATCCACCAACTGTTATGTTGGAGAGTTCTCGCAGGTGCTGGACCACACGGTACACCTGCCATCATAACTCGGCATTAATACTCTGGATAACACAAGTGCATTTGGTCCACAATGGTTACGGTCCTGGATTTGATTCTCGGGCAATGAGAGGTGGATGGGAAGTTGCCATACAGTCAGTGCTTCTATTAATTTATCAGAAAATAGAAAAGGAGCGTAAATTGATATTTAGGTCGTCCTAACTGCGGTAGGCTATATTCACTGTGATAATCTTGTAATAGTCAGCTTAACATAGGCTATGCCCTAAAATTCAATCCAAGGTCATCTTGCTAAAGGTTAAAAACTATCTTCCAGTACCAGGAAACTACCGGGACTTGTAGGTGAAAGGAATGAAGGTCAATATCTGAATGGTTAAGTGTTGTTCTTTCAATCTCAAATTCCATATATAGTTTTGTGAATAACTATTCCTATAGTCTGTGAAGTGGAAGAAAATAACCTTTCCTAAAGTTTATAGCATATCTAGGTTATGTGTAGCCCGAATAATGACGAGATCAAAATGTGTGGAGAATACAGGTCCCAGGAGGACTTAAGCCCTTTTCACACATTCACCATTTGGGTCCCAATTTGCCACGTGGAACGAAAATTGGCAAAGACAATGACACGAAGTAAGCGTGTGACGATGAAGACACAATGATAACACATCAACAGCACGACGAGGCCGACCGAACCACGATTGCCACACGAATACGGAAAGTCATAACCATAACGGTCAAAATTACGGTCAAAGCCTGAACCCGACTGGGCACGATGGGAACCCGATAAGGGGCGATGGAGCTAAGATGGTGTCACGTGACTGATACGACGAGAACGACGCCACAACGACAGACAGGCTGACAGACACAATCAGATATAAAACGGGGTGGTTCTGGTACCTGCACGTCATTCTACACACCACCTGGTGATGGGCTGGTCTATCAGAGTGAGAACTGAGCGATCTCTGCCATACCCATAGCTTACTCTGACTGTTCCTTTTACTTATATATTTTCTAGATCTCAAGTGACGGCGTCTTTTCCGTGGATTGACCTCCCAATCTACCAAGATTGGAAGCCAAAGCATCACATTTTTCCTTTGCCCCTCAACTTTCTCTTCATAATTGCTGAGGGGCACAGGGCCCTGGGTGGGGCTTTGGTTTCCCGGGCGTTTCCGCACCCTCATCAGCTCCCCGCCATGGAGTGGCTTCGGTCACCCAGGCTTTATTGTGGTCCGCAGGGAGGGTTCTGTTGGGGCGCTCGGCTATGGCCTTGGCCTTGCTCGGGGCCTTGGGGCTGTTCGGCCAGGCAGCTTGGGGAACAACAATAACAACAACACACCTCCCCAGCCAAGGACCTCAGGGTGTACTTGCGGGACTACTACAATTCTCCCCTGGGAAGTGTTTCCAGGAAGGATGCTATGATCTGACAGTATGTACACAATTATGGTTGTCCCTCTGTTCTTGTCGATTTCTCTGGGCTGAGCAGGAGTGTGATGGGTGGTGGGGTTCCTGTCTGGCCAGAAAGACCGGACCAGGGAGAGGTTGTGGAGACTGGTGGTGGGTGTGGGTGGGGCACTACCGGTCACTGGCATGGCTGTGGGCATCGGGGAGGCGGAGGGGGGTGCACTGGAGGAGGCGGAGGGGGGTGCACTGGAGGCGGCGTGGGGAGCGTGTGGTGCGCAGTTGCCACATCTTCCCGCCATCGTGCACCTCATGTTGTTGCCGTGGTGTTGACGTGTTGGTGTCGTGCTTCCACATTTTGTACGGCAGATGCAATCACGTGGACCACACGTCATTACCCGACAATCGTGGGTGCAGCGTGTTGGGTGGAAACGTGGCAACGTCTGGGCTTGTTGTGGCGGCGGCGGGGGATTAGAAAAATGCCGTTACCTTTCCCGACGTTGCCACATTTATGCCGATGCTACCCAATGCCCACACGTCGTCCACACGTCAAACACACAACATCAAAACGATGTACCCGATGTTACCATGGCTAATTTCCCTCGTGCTCAATTTTTGAGCAACATCAAACATTTCGCCACCCACCTCGTGAATGCTCCAAATCGTGAATGCGTGAAAGGGGCTTTAAGTGTGGGATATCCCGTCACTCGGGGCCTATGGAAGCTAGTACTAGGAGTGGGATATCCTGTCCGTGAGTTAAAATAGTCTTAGTGGTAGTTGAGTATAGTTGTTTATATTTAGTTAGACATATTCGAGAGGCCGACCATTTGGTTAGTTAGTTAAAATAGGACTTTAGAGGCTATCAACCCATGCGGATTATTAAGCATACCTTAAAGTCAGGAAGAACTTGACGGGTGTACCGAGACCCCTAAGTTTATAGTCCCAGGTACACTGGCAACATAAACCCAAAGGTTGTCCTGCTCGAGAACCCCAGGCGTCTTCCTTAATCACGACCAGGACTGAAGCCCCCTTTCGAGAACTCGTCCCTTGACCATTTGGAAATATTCTTTGTGTTATAAGGAAATTGATTATCACAGAATATTGTTTCACGGACTATAGCATGCTAATGTAAAGTGATAATATATATTTATGTTGGAATAATATGTCAATTATTACTCTGAATGTTTTTGCTTTTTGTTGAAGTATTAGTGTGACTTGAAATCCGGAACCGAATTATGTCAATCATTGAATAACGCTCAGAGTGATAAATTGCTACGAAAATGAATTATTCCTAAGGACACTTTATACCCTGTGGGTCGTAATATTAAAAAACCCTTGTTTTGTTTGAACTTATCTTGGTCCGGTATGAGAATCACTAGCATAACGGGTATATAACTAAAAATATAGCTTTATACATTTAAGTGAAATCTATGATCAACTGTCGAAGTATTCCACTGGTAACATTATAAAATTGATAGATTTTATACTATACATATCATGGCTTCAAACATAAATTAGAAGCAACATCTCCGATCGTGGGATCACCTGCAGCGAATTAGTAATAAACTATATTTATTGAAAACAAAACAAAACATTACAAGCTTTTCTTACGGCTAGAGTGAGAATGAACATCCTATAGTAGGTATTTGTTCCATCAGATAATACCACATTTTGAGATAAGAGCCTAGGGTCCTAGGGCGTTATCAGGATGGATTAAAAAGAATTCGGAACCCTCCAACTACTACAATATTAGAAATTGAATAGTATTACCACTAAATCTCATCTGGTGTGCAAAGAGCTTTCACAATAAAAAATATTCCCACAACTTTAATTCACTGATCTATTGCTCAAATATGTGTTGACTGTTCTTGGATCATTTGTGAATGGAAGAGGGTGATTTAACAAATTGGGATTCTATAATATTTAGAAAGCCATTTTCGATGTTGCTGCTACGTATTATACTGTATGTAGATAGTACTCAGATGGGAGGCCAAATATGGAATATTTGATAGATTACCAAGGCTTCATATGATAATAAAACCTTATATCTCATCAACCCTCTCAACTTTGTATTGTTTTTTTTCCATGTGGATGAGGGAGACAAAAGGCAAAACTGCCTGTGACGAGTGTCTCCCCCAGAGTTGAAAGAGTGACAAGGCCAAAATCAAGGATTGTTCGAGCCAAAATACCTGGACACACGGAGTTTGAAGTAATTTAGGTCATAGGATGAGGGAAATATGGATTCAGGGAGGGAGTTCCAGAGCTCAGCTATTGAATTGATAAAAAAGGGAATATAATTTCACTCTTGAGTTGCAGAGTTGTAGCCTACAGAGTTGGGGTGGGATTGTATTGCAAGACAGGCGCTACGTAGTGTACGTAGAGGAGGTGGTATACTCTGAGAGAGCTCTGATGAAAACTGATTATTATAATACCGGTAGAATAGGTAGACAGATGCAACATTGCGGCGAAGAGAGAGAGAGAGCGATTGCAGAGTCGGTGAATGGGCGTGAGTTAATGAGACGAAAGGCTTTCTTTTCTACTTTGTCAAGCTGTGTGAGAGGATCCTCCCCAAACATGCGAACAATACTCAATACATGGACGCACTGTGCCACTGTACAGAACAAGAAGCTGTGCAAGGGTAAAGAACACCCAGAGGCGATTGAGCACATCAAGCTTCTGGGAAGCTGTTTTAGCAATAGTGATAATATGGTCTTTCCAAGAGATATCAAAAGGAAAAGAGACATACTGAGAGAAGATGAAGGGTTGACTTGTGTGTTGTTGAAGTATAGGGGAGGTATGGTGTAGTGATCTTGCCACTGGACTGGTAATCCAATGGTCCAGGGTTCGAATCCCGATGTATCAATGGGAAGATATTATTGGGATGGAATTTGTGCTGTAGGCCTACCTAGTATCAGTACATTACCACAAAGGCCACCGAAACGCCCAAAAAATATCCTCATTGTTTACTGATTAAATAGCACTGTATAACTATTCCCATATTCAAAATATGCTACAGGGGAGCAATGCCTAGTGAGTTAACAGCTCAATAGGTGGCGTTCTGAGAGTTTGGGTCTGAATCTAGTGGGTGAGACAGTGAAGCACAAAAGGCAAAGCAGCTTCCGAGATGGGGCTGCTTCGAGCCGTGAGTGGAGCTCTAAGTGCTACACATGTCTCACTCCCTAGATTGGAACAAGACCTAACAGGCTTCACCGTGTTGAGTGGTTGGATGTACAGGCGAGCAGCCTATGCCCGAGAGGGAGTAGTTGGAATATAGAAGAAAAAAAAGTAAGTATGGGAGTACTTGACCTGCAGATAAGTGGACAAATGTGTTTTGGAAGTATTCAGAGCAACATGATTTTTCTCTGCCTTAATTGGAAATGGTTGATAGATTAGAAGATAAGTGTTCTATGGCTGCATTGCGTGACTTTTTTAGTGATTGCTTGCTGGGGCGTTCTGAAAAACTATTTAATAGTGTAAGGTAGAGTCATCTGCATATGAATGAATAGGACTGGAGATAGAGTTGAGAAGATCATTAGTGAATATTAGAAAGAGAATTGGAGATAGGACAGATCCCTGAGGAACATCGGATTTGAAAGGTTGAGGAAGTGAACAATGGCCGTCCACAATCACAGTTATGGAATGGCCAGAAAGGAAATTAGAGATAAAGACACAGATGGAGGGAGAGAAACCGAAGGAAGGTAGTTTAGAAATTAGAGATTTGTGCCAGACTCTAACGAAGGCCTTCGATATATCTAGCATAAGAGAACAGATCTCACGTAAGTCCTGAAAGGACCAAGAGTTAATAAGATACTGTATAAAGAAAATCACCAGTAGAGCGACCCCTAAGGAAGCCATACTATCGATTTGAGAGTAGATTCTAAGAAGAGAGATGCTTAAGAAAACTGAAGTAAGAATAGTTTAAAAAAAACTTTGAAGATGCAAGACATAAAAGCATTAGGACGATAGTTGGAGGGTCGAGAGTGGTCACCCTTCTTTGGGACAGTTTAAATGAGAGCAAACTTCCAGCAAGAATGGAAGACAATAGAGGAGAGACAGAGACAGAAGAGTTTGCCTTGACAGGGAGTTAGCACGGAAACAGGAGGAATACCATCCGGTCCGTACACCTTAGCATTAAGCCCAGAGATGGTAAAAAGTAAATCTTTAGAAGAGATTATGATATTAGGCATAATTAATAATAATAATAATAATTAAAGTTGCAAGCAACGTTGTGCGGGGTTCGAGCGGGGTTGCACACAGGGTATTGTGTTGGATACAAGGGCTGTGCCACATATATCAAAATATCATGTATCTCATCGGGCATGGAGAAAGTACAGAAGGAATATAATGTAGACATTTTGGCTATGGCCACTTAGACCATTAAGGAGTGTGACCATTTTGGTTAAAGCTATTAATCCTGTACGAGTTGTTGTTGTTGTTGTTGTTCCCTAAGCTGCCTGGCCGAACAGCCCCGAGTCCCTGAGGACTCGGGCCACGATCGGGCTTTCCCACAGAGCTCTCATTGAGTGTAGATTGTGTTGTTGGCGTAAGTGGTTGTGTGAAATGCAGTCTTCTATTATGTGTTTAATGGTATGGGGTGCTGTGTTACATCCCGGCCAGGCATCGACAACGGAGTCATCCAGTCTCTTCTGATAGCTCAGCAGAGCTGGATGGTGTCCGCATCTCAGCCTGGCCAGGTGGACTCTGTCCTCGCGAGGAAGGGAGGATTCGGAAGGATGGATTTCTGGAGGTCGTGCTTGCAGCTGCGTGTTGTCTGTGAGTGAGTGGATGGATCGGCGAGAGATATGAGTATGGATGTACTTCTCGAAGGTGGTTCGGGGTGGGAGAGAGGACAGTAATTGAGTGTGATACCGTGTGCTGGGTGTTGTTTTGATATTTCTTGGTATCTGTGGGTGTGTTGCCATGTAGTTTAGTGGGTGGTCTTGGTTCGTGGAGGCTACTGCCAGGAATTGAGTGCCTCTCATGATCACTGATCTTATGTATTGTTTATATACTGTGGTGGTAGTTTCTTTGTTGTGTCCAAATTTTGTGTGAGCAAGTGACCTGAGGGCATTAAGTCTGGGTGTCATTTCTTTTTAATGTTTGTGGTGTGCTGTTTGAATGTCATATGAGTATCATATGTTACTCCTAGGATTTTGTGTGTGTGTGTATGTGTTAGGGGTGTGTTGAGGGATGTATTTGTGTTCTCCTGTACAGCTTGTGAGCAGGGTTGCGGTGGATTTGGCTGGGGGTAGATTAAGTCTGTTTGTAGTGCACCAGCCATGTAGTGTGTTGAGATAGGGTTGAAGGAGATCTGTTGCTCTTTTTGGGTCATGGTGTGTGCATGTGAGTGTTATGTCATCTGCATAGAAGGCTAAGTTTATTTGGGGCGTATTGGGTGTAGTTATATCGTGCATGTACAGATTGAAGAGTGCGGGCGATAGGACGGATCCTTGTGGGACTCCGTTTGGAAAGTTTCTGATTTTAGATGACTGACCGGCAAAAGATACGTGTGCACAGCTGCCTGCTAGGAAGTTGGCCAGCCACCTTTTTGTGTTGTTGTGCATGTTTGTGTTGTAGATTTTGTTTGTTAGGTTGTGACGGGGGATGGCATCGAGTGTGGCTAATAGTGATCTGTGTGGTGGTCTAGCTGAGTTGATGCAGTCAAAAGCTCTTTGTGTAAGGTCTGTGAGAAGAGTGTTTGTGGAGTGCAGTGGCCTAAAGCCATGTTGTGTTGGAGCTAGGGGTAGGTCGGGTGTAATTAGTTGTAACACTAGGCGTTCCATGACTTTGGAGGGGGAGCAAAGGAGTGTGATGGGGCGGTGCGAGGAGGGTAGCGTGGGGTCTTTGTTGGGTTTGGGGAATGTGGTGATGAGACCATGCTTCCAAATGTCTGGTATTGTGTTGTGTGAATAACTGTAGTTTGATATGTTAGTGAGTGCTTGTATGCCTTGTGGTCCCAGGTGTCTGAGGTGTATGTTGCTTATGTTGTCTAGGCCACAAGCGGGTGAGTGCTTGAGATTGTTGATGATATGCTTTGTCTGGTGATTGGTGAAGGGTGTATAGTCAGGGTCTGTGGGGAATTGTCTCTTACGTCGGATGACACGTCGGTCGTCTTTGTGAGGTTTTAGGTGACTGACATGTGAGAAGTGATTGATGAGAGTGTTTGCTTGTTGTTTACATGAAGGAGTAGAGTCTGTTGTTGTGATTGCAGCATGTGATTGTGTTGTGTTGTTGTTGGAAAGTGTGATGCTGTTTAGTGTTTTGTAGAGTTTTTTGGGATTTTTTTTGTGATCAAGTGTTTGTAGGAAGTTATTCCAATTTAGTTTTTGTTGTTCTTATATTTTGTTGTTAGTTTGGGTGTTGAGTGCTTGGATGTGTTGTGTGATGTCTTGTGTGTGGGGTGCTGGGGAGTGTTTCAGTATGTTGCGTTGTCTGATGAGGTTTTGAATTTCTGGTGTGAAGTTGGGTTGTGTCTTTTTCTGTTACCTCTTGGAATGTGTTTCTTGTCAGTGTTTTGGATAGTTTTATTGAGTATGTGTACAGCATTGTTGATGTTAGTGATGGGTGTACTGTTTAGAGTTGTGAAGTGTTGTTCTGTCTCATTTGTGAATGCTTCCCAGTTAGCTCTTTTATAATTGGTGTATGTGTGTTTGTGGTTAGCTGGGGTGAGTCTGGTTTTGGTGGTGATAATGATCGGGAGGTGGTCAGAGCCTAAGGTTCTGACCACCCTCCAGGATGTTGTGGGGGCGAGTTCTGGGGAGCAAAAGGTGATGTCTGGAGATGATGGGTTATAGAGGGCTTGGTGAGGAATATGGGTATGTTGATGGATGTGGTTAAGGATGATGAGGTTATCAGCTTGGTTTTGTAGTACCAGCCCTCTGTCTGTGTCAGGGTTGTCGACAAACCAGGCCGACGTCTTGGCGTTGAAGTCACCACCCAGGATGATGTGTGGGGTGTTTGTGATGTGTTGTAAGTGTGGTCTGTATTCATTTGGTACTGTAGGGGATGTATGTGTTTATGATGGTTATGTTGGAGTTGTTGCCAGTGCGTATTTTAATTGATTGTATTTCTGTTGTGTTATCATTTGGGGGGAGGAGGGATTTGGTTTGTACACTGGTAACTATGTATGATATTTCTTTGTGTACCAGGGTGATGAGTCCACCGCCTCCGCCGACAGCCCGGTCTTGTCTGATGTTGGTGAAATCATGAAATGTGGGTGTTTTTTGTGTTGTGCGGAGTTTTGTTTCTTGTAAGATGGCAATGTGTATGTTGTGTTGTTTGATGAAGTGTGAGAGTTTCTTTGTGTTGATGCCATCTATGTTCAATTGGAGAATGTTAATGTTATGTGCATGATGTATGTTGGGTGCTGCTGCACGAGGATGGGGGTGGGGGTGAGGGAGGGGTGGGGGTGGGGGTGAGGGAGGGGCTGGGGGTTGGGATGGGAGAGGTGGGGGTGGGGATTGGGGAGCAGATGGGGGTTGGAATGGATTAGGATGGGGTGTGGTATGTTGAGTTGAGGATGTGGATGGTATGGGAAGGTTAGGTGGGTTAGGGAGGAGAGGTGGACAGGTTTTAGGGGGGGGGAGTGGATGATATGGGAAGGTTAGGTGGGTTGGGGAGGAGAGGTGGACGGGTTTTAGGCGAGGGATTTGACTGGGAGAGGGAGGGGCATGAGGAACAGGTCCAAGTGTTCGTGTAGTGTTTCTTGGAGGCAAGTGTTGTGCAGGTGAAGTGGGTCCAGTTCCTGCATGAATTGCAGAGAACTGAACCATTAGTGTGGCGACTCGAAGCGATGGGTTTTGAGAAAGTTGGACATATGTATATGTAGGTGGGTCCTGGGTTGCTCTCAATGTCTCCGGCTAGAAGAAGTCTTCGAGAAATGACAGCCGGAGAGTCATTTCTCGGTGTAGGAAAAACTGTGTGATGTGTGTGTGTGGTGTGAGGTGTGGAAATTCCCGGCACGACCGAAGCCGCTCCAAGGACTCCTGTACGAGTAGGCATAATTGCCCGAAATTGCCTTCATTCCCTGCTCATTTTCATGCATAAGCAAAAGCCAGAGCGTAATACAATTATGTATTCGTGAAAGTACGGTAATAGCTTTCAAATTACTCCTGAATCATCCCTGTACGACGTCTGGTTTTCTTGTAAGGATCTTGCAAACGAAGGGCAAAATTGCTAAAAATTACCAAATCCGATAGGCCTAGGCGAAATCGCTAATAATTACCAATTATTTTCTGTTTTCGCTATGTGTGACACTGCACATAAGTGAACTCTCTCTCACACAAACCTCAGTGTCGTGGCGGGGCCTGTAGGCTCCGGCTGACGTCCATCCGTGCTGCTTGCAAAAGCAGCTCACAGGCTACACAGGCTACACAGGCCTCACAGGCTACAAAATAGCCGGAGAATCATCTCCGTCATATGAGGGGCCCCGCGGGAATTGGGTTAAGAAGTGTGGTTGTTTTGATTATTTGATAGGGTCACCATAAGGGTAATGGTGTGGCATTTGTTCTGTACAGAAGCTTGGCCTTTTTGGTTGGGGCTTCTTAGGAATGTGACCTTTTTCGTTAGCCATGGAGAAACTGCAGAGGTACAAATTATTATAAGCAACCTCATGTTAAAAATATTGTATTGATTGTATGCGTGTATGCCCCGACAGAGGATATACTTGAAAGAAAGAAAGAGGAGTTCTGGATGAATGTGGAGGCGTGCCTGGAGAAGTTTGACAAGAACGAAAGAATATTTCTGATTGGGGATATGAATGGTAAGGTGGGTGATAGGAAAGTTGAGGGAGTGGTGGGAGGGTGGGGGGTACCATCAGAGGTGAATGGGAATGGTAGTGCACTTGTGGACGTATGTGTGGGGAGGAGGCTGTGGATAGCCAACACCTTCTTCCGACACAGAATGATCCACAGGTACACGTGGAAACGGATGTTGACGATGAAGGATAAGACAGTGGTGGAACGAAAGTCATTGATTGATTATGTATGTGTGGATGAACGAATGAAGAAATCTGTGATGGATGCTAGGGTGTATAGGGGTATTGGAGGGGGTCTGTCTGATCATTATGTAGTGGTAGCTAAGGTTAGGATACAAAAGAAGTGGGTGAGGAAAGCTCGAGGGAGGCGAGAGGAGGGTGGAATAGTGAGGAGGGTGGAGAGGTTGCAGGAGGAGGAAGTCAGGGAGGAGTACAGGAGAGCAGTGGAAAGACGACTAGGTGGGTTCGACCTGGAAGTTATGGAGGAAGTGGAGGAGATGAGCAAGGTGTTTAAGGATGAGATCTGTGCAGCATGTGAGGAGGTGTGTGGAGTGAGGAGAAGAGGGAGGGGAGTGAAAGGTACAGCATGGTGGACAGAAGAGGTAAGAATAGCTGTGGAAGAAAAGAAGAAAGCATATAGAGAGTGGTTGGGTAGTAGAGGGAATGAAGATTCCGAGAGACAGAAACGAGCACCTGAGTGTAAAATGGAGGGAGAGTAAGAAACTGTTCTGGGAAGAAGTCAAGAAAGTTAGGGAAGGTAGCAAGGGAAACAGTAAGGGTGTGAAAGATAAGAATGGGAGAATGCTAGCCGAGAAGCAAGAGAGAGTCGAAAGATGGAGGGAGTACTTCAGTGAGTTGCTAAATGTAAGGAATGAAGAGCCAGCAAACATAGCTGGATATGGTATGGGAGGGAGAAGAAGAGAAGTAGTGGAGGAGGAGGTGGGGATCAGGAGGTCAGAAGTGTGGGAAGCCATGAAAAGAGTGAAGTTGGGGAAAGCACCAGGAACAGATGGAGTGTGTGGGGAAATGTTGAGGTATGGTGGTGAGATAGTGATAGAATGGGTATGGAAAATGTGCAAACTAGCATGGGAGAAGGGGAGTGCACCCGATGACTGGAAGACTGGCATAATAGTCCCCCTATATAAGGGCAAAGGGGAAAGAGGAGTGTGTGGTAACCACCGAGGAATATGTCTTCTAAGCGTAGTAGGGAAGGTATACAGTAGGGTACCGGTAGTGATTGAGAGAGTGAGAGTGAGAACGGAGAAATGGATAGGCGACGAGCAGGGAGGTTTTTAGGAAGGGAAGAGGATGTGTAGATCAGATTTTTACCCTGAATTGTGTTGTGGAGAAGTATCTGGAGAAGAAACAAAAGGTGTATGTTGCCTTTATGGACTTGGAGAAGGCCTATGACAGAGTGGATAGAGAAGGTTTGTGGAAAGTACTTAGAATATACGGAGTAGAGGGCAAGTTGCTGAAAGCAGTGAAGAGCATGTATGAGGGTGTAAAGGCGGCAGTACGTGTGGAGAGTGAGCAGAGCGAGTTCTTTGACCTGAATGTTGGTTTGAAACAGGGGTGTGTGATGTCCCCGTGGTTGTTTACTGTATATATGGATGGAGTCATAAAAGAAATACTATCAAGAGCAGTGGATGTTGGTGTATCGCTGAAAAGGGAGGGAATTGAGTGGAAGCTACCTATACTGCTGTTTGCAGATGATACAGTTCTGATGAGTGATAATGAATGGGAGTTGCAGGGTCTGGTAAATGAGTTTGGAACAGTGTGCGAAAAACGGAATTTGAAGGTAAATGCGGGGAAGAGCAAGGTTATGGTCTTCGAAAGGGGTGAAGTCAGAGAGTGTGAGGTGAAGCTGAACGGTCAGGATATGGAGATCGTCAACTCTTTTAAGTATCTGGGCAGTGTGTTGAGTAAAGATGGGACTATGGATGAAGAAATGCGGGAGAGGGTACAACAGGGGAAGAGGGTTGTAGGAACGCTAAAAGCAGTAACAAGAAATAGGGTGGTCAGTATGGAAGTGAAGAAGTCCTTGCATGACAGTGTGGTAATCCCGACACTGACTTATGGAAGCGAAGCATGGACGTTGGTTGAGAGACTCAGACCAAGAGTGAGAGCAGTGGAAATGAATTACTTAAGGATTGTGCGGAGTTACAGGGAGGGATAGACAGACTAATGAGGAAGTAAGAAGGAGGTGTGGTGTGGAGGTAGATGTGCTGGAAAGTGTGAAAAGGAACAACTTGAGATGGTTCGGCCTTATGGAACGTATGGAAAGCGAGAGAATGACTAAGAGGGTGTATGAGAGCGAGGTGGAGGGACAGAGAGGGAGAGATAGACCGAATTAGAGGTGGAAGGATGGAGTGAGGAAGTACATGAACGAAGGCGGTGCTGGTTGGGGGGAGGGGCGTCGACTGACTGGGGACAGAGGTGCATGGGGGCGGTTCGTTCTTGGCCACCCCTTCGGGGATCACGGCGTCAGGCAATAGATGATAGATAGATGTTAAAAATATCTTATATATTTTTGTTTAGCTTTACTTGGCATTCCTCTTCCTCTATGTATCTAGCAATTTAACCCCCTCAAACTCCTTATGACGCGATGGTGTGGTAATTACCCCGGGCTAAAAAGCTCTAAAAGACGATCGAGTGATAACTCAAGCGAGCTTGAAATACGCAGGCGTTTCGTTCATGGTCACCCCTTCGGGGATCAAGGTGTCCGGCAATATATACCGGTAGGCTATAGATATATTCATTTTTGGGCTATTTCTTCCATTTTATTTATCCTGTTAAAGTGCTTGATTGATTTTTGTGCTAATGTAGTTAGTATTTGGTGTAATTTCACATATTTCAGCTAAATCTGGAGAGCACATGCAATTTATTTGTGCATGTTCAGTAAGTATTGCTGGGGAAAGGGTTAACGTATTCATCTTTTGGGGTATTTATTCTATGTTTTTATCCTGTTTCTGTGATTGATTGAGTTTTGTGCTAATGTAGTTGGTATTTGGTATAATTTTACATATTTTAGATAAATCAGAAGCGCACATGCAATATATTTGGGCATTTTCAGTTAGTATTGCTGGGGAAACGGTTAACATACAGTATTCATCATAGGAAGGGAATAGGATGTGTAGCTCAGATCTTTGCCCTGAAATATGTTGTGGAGAAATATCTTGAGAAGGGACAAAAGTTGTATGCTCCTTCATGGACTTGGAGAAGGCCTATGCCAGAGTTGAAAGAGAAGGTACCGGTATGTAGAAAGTACTTGGAATATATGGAGCAGATAGCAAGTTGCTGAAAGCAGTGAAAAGCATGTATGAGGGTGCAAAGGTGTCAGTATGTGTTGAGAATGAACAGAGCGAGTTCTTTGATCTGAATTTTGGGTTAAAGAAAGGGTGCGTGATGTCCCCGTGGTTGTTCAATATATACTGAACTGTATATGGATGGAGTCATAAAAGAAATGCAAGGATGAGCAGTGGATGTTGGTGTACCACTAATAAGGGAAGGCAACGAGTGGAATGACAGAGTTGATAGAGATTTTTTTTTTTTTTTTTTCTATGTGATTGAGGGAGGCAAAAGGCATAACTGCCTATAGCGAGTGCCTCCCCCATAGTTGAAAGAGTGACAGGGCCAAAATCAAGGGACGTTCGAGCCAAAATGCCTGGATACACAGAGTTTGAAGCAATTTAAGTCATAGGAAGAGGGAAAGACTGATTCTGGGAGAGAGTTCCAGAGCTCAGATGTTGAGTAAAAGAAAGTTTGAGAGTAACGTTTCACTCTTGGGTTGGAGAGTTGCACAGAGTAGGGTGGATTGAGTTGCAAGACGGGTACCACGTGCCCTACGTAAAGGAGGTGGTATGCACTGGGATAGCTCTGAGGAACACTGATTATTATAGTAGCGATAGAATAGCGAGAGAGATGCAACATTGCGGCGGAGAGAGAGAGATTGCAGAGAGTTGGTGAGTGGACGGGAGTTAATGATACGAAAGGCCTTCCTTTCAACTTTGTCTAGGAGAGCGGTGTGAGAGGAACCTCCCCACACATGTGAACAATACTCAATACATGTGGAAAGTACTGTGCTGAGAATATATGGAGTAGATGGCAAGTTGCTGAAAGCAGTGAAGAGTATGTATGAGAGTGCAAAGGTATCAGTACGTGTGAAGAATGAACAGAGGGAGTTCTTTGATCTGAATGTTTGGTAAAGCAAGGGTGTGTGATGTCCAGATGGTTGTTCTATATACAGTATATGGATGGAGTCATAAAAGAAATACAAGGAAGAGCAGTGGATGTTTGTGTACTGCTGTTTGCTGATGATATGAATGGGAGTTGCAGGGTCTGGTAAATATTTTTGGAACAGTGTGCGAAAAATGGAATCTGAAGGTAAATGCGGGGAAGAGCAAGGTTATGGTCTTCGAAAGGGGTGAAGCCACAGAGTGTGAGGTGAAGTTGAACGGTCAGGCTATGGAGATTGTCAGCTCATTTAAGTATCTTGGCAGTGTATAGAGTAAAGATGGGAGTATGGATGAAGAAGTGTGGGAGAGGGTGCAACAGGGGAAGAGGGTTGTAGGAATGCTGAAAGCAGTAACATGAAATAGGGTGGTCAGCATGGAACTGAAGAAGTCATTGCATGACAGTGTGGTAATCCCGACACTGACTTACGGAAGCGAAGCATGGACGTTGTTGGAGAGATTCAAACCAAGAGTGAAAGTGATGGAAATGAGTTACTTGAGAAGTGTGTGCAGAGTTACATGGAGGGATAGACAGACGAATGAGGAAGTACGAGAGAGGTGTGGTGTGAATGTACTGGAAAGTGCGAAAAAGAACACCTTGAGATGGTTCGGCCATGTGGAACGTATGGGAAGCGAGAGAATGACTAAGAGCGTGTACGAGTGAGGTGGAAGGACAGAGGGAGAAATAAACCGAGAGAGAGGTGGAAGGATGGAGTTAAGAAGTATATGCGTGAAAGCGGTGCTGGATGGGAGGAGGGGCATCGACTGACTGGGGACAGAGGTGCATAGGGGTGTTTCGTTCATGGCCAATCCTTCGGGGATCAAGGCGTCCGTCAATAGATAGATAGATAAATTCATCTTTAGGGCTATTTCTTACATTTTCTTTATCCTGTTAGTGTACTTTATTAAATTTGTTGGTAATGTAGTTGGTAATTGGTGTAATTTTACATATTTCAGATAAAGGATGTCAACAGAATAACAAATGATGAGCTGAAGAGACGTTTAGGTATAAAGAGTATTAGCGAGGAGATGCGTACAAGTAAACTGGGATGGTATGGACATGTGGAGAAAATGGATGAACAAAATTGGGTGAAAAGATGCAGGTCTGCGATTGTGGAGGGAGCTGCACCAAGGGGTGGACCGAGTAAGACCTGGGATCGGACTAGACGTACCGATCTCAAATCCAAAAACTTGACAAGTAAAGCATCCCTTAACAGGGTTGCCTGGAACGCCGCCATTAGGAAAAGAGACTGAAACTGCACATCTGTGTGGAGCACTCAGTCTTAAAATGATATGTACGTATGTATGTATAAATCTGAAGAGCACATGCAATCTATTTAGGCATTTTCAGTCAGTATTGTTGGGTAAAGGGTTAACATATTAATCTTTTGGAGTATTTCTTCCATTTATTTATCCTGTTAGTGAGTTTTATTGATTTCAGTGCTACTGTAGTGGTATTTGGTGTAATTTTACATATTTTAGATAAATCTGAAGAGGACATGCAATATATTTGGGCATTTTCAGTCAGTATTGCTGGGGAAACGGTTAGCATACTGTAGTCATCTTAGGAAGGGAAGAGGATGTGTAGCTCAGATTTTTGCCCGGAAATGTGTTGTGGAGAAATATCTGGAGAAGCGACAAAAGTTGTATGCTGCATTTATGGAGTTGGAGAAGGCCTATGACAGAATTGATAGAGAAGGTATGTGGAAAGTACCGGTACCGGTACTGAAAATATACGGAGTAGATGGCAAGTTGCTGAAAGCAATTAAGAGCATGTATGAGGGTGCAAAGGTGTCAGTATGTGTGGATAATTAACAGAGCGAGTTCTTTAATCTGAATGTTGGGTTAAAGCAAGGGTGTATGTGATGTCCCGATGGTTGTTCAATATATACCAGTACAGTATATGGATGGAGTCATGAAAGAAATACAAGGAAGAGCAGCGGATGTTGGTGTACCGCTGATAAGGGAAGGAAACGAGTGGAAGTTGCCTCAACAGTACAGTACCGGTACTACTGTTGCTGACAAAACAGTTCTGATGAGCGATAGTGAATGGGAGTTGCAGGGTCAGGTAAATATGTTTGGAACAGTGTGTGAAAAACGGAATCTGGAGGTAAATGCTAGGAAGAGCAATATTATGGTCATTGAAAGGGGTGAAACCATAGAGTGTGAAGTGAGGTTGAACGGCTATGAAGAATGTCAGCTCATTTAAGTATTTGGGCAGTGTGTTGAGTAAAGATGTGAGTAGGCCTATGGATGAAGAAGTGTGGGAGAAAGTGTAACAGGGGAAGAGCGTTGTAGGAACTCTGAAAGCAGTAAGAAGAAATAGGGTGATCAGCATGGAAGTAAAGAAGTCCTTGCATGACAGTGTGGTAATCCCGACATTGACTTATGGGAGGGAAGCATGGACGTTTCTGACTGGGATTGATCATTGATAATCATCGGTTATGCTAGTTGGAAAATTAGTGGGGTAGAATGTAGAGTTCGGGTGTACCGCCAGCCTTGTTTACACTACGCGGAGCGGCGGCGGATGCTGGCCATCATGTTCCCGTCTATTTGACTGCTTTTGGATACAATAATAGGTTGAGGGGGGTCACCCCCCCATGACATATTGTCATCATCATATATTGCCAGCAGGAGGCAAATAACCGAAAAAAAACGCCTTCAAAATAGACGCGAACTAAAGGCTGGTTCACACATAGCCGAGTCGGTGCGCGAGTCCAACACGAGTGATGAAATTTTGCTATTCAGCAATGACTCGTCGATACTCCTCAACACTCGTATAGACTCGTGCTACGCTCGTGTATACTCGACACACTCGTGGGTACTCGCCACGGCGTCCAAAAATTTCATGCATGCATGAAATTTTTGGGTCCCGTGGCGAGTACCCATGAGTGTGGCCTAAATACGTGTAGACTCGTGTACATACGTGTTAACTCGTGTTTGACTCTGAATAACTCTTCGTTATTCGTGTTAACTTGTGTTGACTCGTGTAAACCCGTGTAACACTCTTTGGTGATTCGTCGCTTTTCGTCATCATTTCGACGTTGACGAAGCAACACGTGTCTACACGCAACAACACGTATATAACACACATGCAACACGTATCAACAAGAGTAGAAAGCACGAATGTGAGTGCCAAAATTTGGTGCCCCCATGATGCCAGAGTTTACACGATTCAAACACAAGTGAAAACACGAGTAAACAAGAGTAAACACGATCTACTGAGAAAAAAACACGAGTGTAACACGAAAAAGCAAGTGTCATTTGAAATACCGTTATTTCAAAAATGTAGGAAGAATCAACGAGAGTTTACACGGATGTAACACGAGTCAACACGTGTGCAACAGAGATCCAACGAGAGTCAACGCGTTGTCTTTTGTGTTGATCCGTATAAAAATCGTGTTGATCCGTGTAACAATCGCGTTGACTCGTCCATACTCTTTGTTTACGTGCCCTGGAATGTGGCCATTATTTTTCACATTTTTGACACTCGTGTTGGGTTCGTGTTACACTCGTTTTGACTCTCAGTTACTCGTACAGACTCTTGCATGAACACGTGTTGACTCGTATTGAATCGAGTTAACTCGTGTTACACTCTCCTTGACTCGGGAACAATTGCTACTCGCGGCCGACTCAGCCTCCAGCGACGGCGATAATCGACGAGTGTGACTCGTGTTGGACTCGCGCACCGACTCGGCTATGTGTGAACCAGCCTTTAACCACGGTGATCGACATATGTAAACATTACGGCGGCGGTGTCGGCGTCGGACACTTGCGATAATGTTCCCGTCTATTTTGAATGCCATTGGATACAATAATATGTTGAGGGGGGGCTTTGCCCCCATGTGGTGTTGTCATCATCATATATATTGCCAGTAGGGGGCAAACAACCAAAAAAATTGCCGCAAAGCCCTCCCCTCAACATATTATTGTATCCAATGGCAGTCAAAATAGACGGGAACATGATGGCAAGCTTCCGTCGCCGCTCTGCGCAGTGTAAACAATGGTGGCGGTACGCCCGAACTCTACATTCTACCCGGCTAGGCCTATATTATAGGCTACAATAAATAAGTAGGCTAGGCTATTTTTTCTAAAGGCTATGCCTAGTCTAATATTACAATTTAAGGTAGCATTCAAGTTGACTACAGCAGGACTTACCCTTGACCAGGTATAGGCTATCCTAGTGTTTAATAGGCCTATACCCCTTTGAAAGGACATTAGCCTAGTCTAACCTAACAACCTGACCTAACCTATTATAGTAGGCTATTATGGGTGGGGGCTGCTGCCCCCACACCCCAATTTTTGGTGTATTTGTCTATTTTGTCTGTGATGTGGGAATTTTTTCAATTTGTCGATAACGAAAATCCTCCATGCGGACTATAGCTTATGGAGAAAAATATGGCGAATCTATTGTTGCCTATTATCTCTAATAAATTGTTTCTCATAATGCTGCAGTAGTGTCATTTAAAATACCAACCATTTAATTGTGTGCCTTTAAAAATGACCTAAATTAGGCTATAGGCTACTGGAAGATTAGAAGAATCTTTAAGAAAGACTAGGTTAGGGTTATTGTCGTGCCAAAGCTAGATTATAGCCTAAATATAAAAGGAAGTGAATAAAATGAAATATGCCGAAAAAAATCGACGTCAAAATAGACGCGAAGTTAACCGCGACGATCGCCCTATGTAAACATGACGACCGTACACCCGGTAACTACATCCATCCCATTAAAAGTTACTGTGGGACACCAAATATGTTGAGGGGGTCTCTGCGGCTCTGCCCCCCCACGTCGGCCCGTCACGTATTATGATGTACGGTAAGTCATCATCATCTGTGCTAATTCATAGGATCCCCAATTAAGGACAAAGTCAATCAACAGACGAAATAAGCTCCCAAATTACAATAACATAGCGGCCCGCCGTTTATAGGCGACTTTTTACACGTCATTTTAAATGACTTTCCTGCCCTGGTCTAGGCCTAATAGATTTTTCCAAAGAATCAAACTTAAATTAAAAGGAAGTAGCCTAGCCTACAGTTTATAGGAAGGCTATTCCAACATGCATTCCAGAACTTAGGCTAGCCTAGGCCTAGGCTATATGAAAATTTGTGGGTGGTCTGCCAAAAAAGAATCACTAGGCCTATTAGGCTATGGGTAGGCTAGTATGGGGTGCATTTTGCAAATTTTCTGAACTCTTAGGCCTAGGCTAGGCTAAATTAAAACTCACAAAATCTGAGTAAAACCAGCACTAGAATTTTGTCTTGTCTTGTCTTGGGGCAACCTCAGGCGAATACTCGCCCACTCCGGCCCTACCGTAGTCGCGGAGATCCTATGTCACAATTAAATTAGTTTATAGTTAAGGTTAAAATTCACCACCGTGTCACTTTCATTCTAGGTCATTCGTAGAACCGTAACACTGTAAAGGCAACAACCCAATAGCAGGTCATCAGGTGGTGAACCAGAGACCTACAAACCACGGTACTAGGGCCAGAGCAATGTCTTGAAGCGAAATGCCCTTATCAACCAACCCCAGACAATCCAGTAGGAGCTGTCGGAAGGAATCCATCTTTGAAGACAGAAAGGGACGCCCATCCACATGCTCAGTGACGGGACCAGGCGAGGCTTAGGAGGCATATGTAGGACGACCAGATGTAGGAAGTGAAGGGGAAGAGGTACCGTACGACGATACATGGGATGCGGAGACTGCGGAGGGAAGAGCTTGTCAAATTCATACGGTTCCTCAGGACCTCAACAATAATCGTGGGACGGCCGGTGCGGGCAATGGTCGATCGCCGTAGTTATTATAAGTTCGCGGTCGCGGAGATCCTATGTCACAATTAAATTAGTTTATAGTTAAGGTTAAAATTCACCACCGTGTCACTTTCATTCTAGGTCATTCGTAGAACCGTAAGACTGTAAAGGCAACAACCCAATAGCAGGTCATCAGGTGGTGAACCAGAGACCTACAAACCACGGTACTAGGGCCAGAGCAATGTCTTGAAGCGAGGTGCCCTTATCAACCAACCCCAGACAATCCAGTAGGAGCTGTCGGAAGGAATCCATCTTTGAAGCCAGAAAGGGACGCCCATCCACATGCTCAGTGACGGGACGAGGCGAGGCTTAGGAGGCATATGTAGAACGACCAGATGTAGGATGTGGAGGGGAAGGGGTACCGTACGACGATACATGGGATGCGGAGACAGCGGAGGGAAGAGCTCGTCAAAGTCATACGGTTCCTCAGGACCTCAACAATAACCGGGGGACGGCCGGTGCGGGCAATGGTCGATCGCCGTAGTTATTATAAGTTCGCGGTCGCGGAGATCCTATGTCACAATTAAATTAGTTTATAGTTAAGGTTAAAATTCACCACCGTGTCACTTTCATTCTAGGTCATTCGTAGAACCGTAACACTGTAAAGGCAACTACCCAATAGCAGGTCATCAGGTGGTGAACCAGAGACCTACAAACCACGGTACTAGGGCCAGAGCAATGTCTTGAAGCGAGGTGCCCTTATCAACCAACCCCAGACAATCCAGTAGGAGCTGTCGGAAGGAATCCATCTTTGAAGCCAGAAAGGGACCTCCATCCACATGCTCAGTGATGGGACGAGGCGAGGCTTAGGAGGCATATGTAGAACGACCAGATGTAGGATGTGGAGGGGAAGGGGTACCGTACGACGATACATGGGATGCGGAGACAGCGGAGGGAAGAGCTCGTCAAAGTTATACGGTTCCTCAGGACCTCAACAATAACCGGGGGACGGGCGGTGCGGGCAATGGTCGATCGCCGTAGTTAATATAAGTTTGTGTCTATTTTGACGGCCATTTTTGTTGTAGTTAGGCTAGGCCTAGGCTATTTGCCCCCTGCTGGCAATATATATGATGATGACAATATGTCATGGGGGGCGATTGACCGCCTCAACATATTATTGTATCCAACGATCTCTAACCTCTGTATCTCAAAAAGGGCTAGAGCAAATTGGCTGTAAATTTCCACATCTAGGCTATTCCTTGACAGATTTGCTCCCTCCAATTAATATTTATTAGCATAAATTCAGCCTAGTTTAGCCTATAAAACAAAAACTAACATTTGTTTAGCCTAGGCCTACATATAAAACGAAAAAACCCACTCGTACTGCAATTATAAGCATAAATATGAGTACAAAGCAAATGTTTTTGTATAGCCTAAAATAAACCATAAAATTGTCATCTTTCAACTGTTGAGGTCATAAATATAAAAAATCTAATACATTAGGAAAAAATGCGTTAAGAGTTGTGTTAGCGGGTCTATCGTCCCCTTTATTTACGTAGTCGCACGCTCGCAGTTACATTCGCGTCTAATTTGACTGTGGTTATTTGCCCCTGCTGGTGATATAGATGATGACAATAAGTCATAGGGGGATAAAGCCCCTTCAACCCATTATTGTATCTCACGGCCAGGCGTGGGGTAAATTGTTGTTACCGGCCGGTGGATTGAGGGTGGCTTTACCAAGTTTACCCCAGCAGTTAAATTAGAAGCGAATGTAGGCCTAACTGCGAGCGTGCGACTAGGCTATATAAACAAAGCTTTTGGTATGCCCACAACTACAACTCTTACCAAAACTGCAATTAGCCTATTTTTGTTTTGTTTTTTTCAATCTAGGCTAAATTGGTGAGGCTAGGCTAAATTATTTAGCTGCAATTAGCCTAGCCTATTTTTGTTTGTTCTTTCAGTCTAGGCTAAATTGTGGTAGGCTAGGTTAAATTCTTTAACATGTGTACTATTGTGTAGGCCTGTGCCCCAGTGGCCTGTGATTTCCAATAGAATAAAAATATGTAGCTAGCCTAATGCAATTTTACTAAAACCCAAGCCTAACTGAATATAGCCCTATGCAGAGCTCAAAGCAAAAAAAAAAAAAAATATGTTGAGCAGTGAAATAAATTAAGCTAGGCCTAGGCCTGGTTTCCTCATAGGCCTAATAACCTAATGAAGTATACTATAGCCTAACCTAATTAAGTTATTTCACAAAATACTAATAGGCCTACCCTGCCCTCCTCCATGCATTATTTTCCATGTAAAATAAGTTTGTGATACACTACGAAAGATTATTCAACATGGAATTTGAATGGAATAGAGAAGCTTAGCAACGAAAAGCCAATACTCCCCCTTCCCTGTAATTATGCCAGCTTTTGTAAGCAGTGCAATAACTTAATGAAGGACAGAAAAGCTTGGCAGGATTTCTCTGGCATTCTATCCGAGATGATTAAGGCCTCAGGTGAGAAAGGAGTAGGGTGTGTTCAATTAAGCTAATGAACTTCATCATCAGAGATGAAGTAATCTCTGATGAATGGCACAAAAGTATATTATATACCTGTATACAAGCAAAGGGTAACCTCATTGGACAGGGAAACTTATAGGGGCCTGAAAATACTTGATCAAGGTCATGAAGGTCTGTTGAGAAAGTCTTTGAAGGTATGAATATTGGAACCGATATGCAGTTTGGTTTCATGCCAGGACACGGTACAATCCTGTCATGAAGGTATTTGTGTGATAATGAAGATGTAAGAGGACTCACAAACGGCAGTGAGGGGGGAAAGATGTACCGGGTACTGAGTGATGAGTTTTCAGTTCGCGTCGGTTCCACCAGGTCTCATGTTTTAAAGAAAAAAAAAAGAAGATTCCCTTTCCTCTTTTTTTTTATTGTTCTAGATGCCCTATCTGGTGATTTCAGAGTTGGGCTCCCGCTGGGAACTGTTATAAAGGTCCTTACAATGCTTGAACCTAAGTCCATGAAGGTCCTGTGAGAGAGTCTTAGAAGGTATGATAAGGGAAAGATACTG